>JAVTVY010009720.1:0-49139 GCA_036873755.1 Hanleya hanleyi
AAATTATTACTTGATAAAGCAATGGTTACCATTCTCTCCGACCGCTTTTGACACACCAAAATCATAATCCGCGGCCTGCCTTTGTCTCATATCCCTTTTGACGCTAACGCCAAGCTTTGGTTAAATTGTACATGTCGGTGATGATTCTATTGCTCAATTAGTTTTTAGTTTATTCTGCCAATGCCTAACAATATATTCATCGCTTCTATTGTTCATTAATTTGTAAATAAGCATGGCTCCGCTTCTCATGCTGTTATTTATTTTAATATTTAGCACTGCAAAAGATCTTAAATTAACAACATGTACCGTGAAGTTTAAATAAAATATTGAGTTGGTGGGCCGCGAAATCCGTATGGGAAGCGGCTCTTAAACTACAATTTCAATCAATCATGCTGTCCACCATTTCCAATATATGCACACGCGATATTACTTCAAAACAAACATATATTAGGATAAATTACGTACAGCCGGGGTTTTTTCACGTCGCTCGTTCGGTGCTGTTCTGTCCATCAAAGTGGACTTTCTGCGAGATGGCGACTTGCCCGCTGTTGATCGGGGAGAACCGAAAGAAAATCGCTTTACCTTTTGCAACTCCCAGCCTGTCGGACCTTGAAGATCACATTTCACAGAATGCTACCTTAGCTGATCTAATTGGCATTAACGACGTAACCTTCCAGGTAAATATGCCATTTTTTTCATATTTGTACAATATAATTGCCCCTGTGAACCCAGGTCGGAGCAGGGAGATGCATGTAAATATGTATGTATTTAGAGGCTGAAGAAAACGTTACATCCTACAGACAATTTATAACGGAGAATATATTTTTATACTGTCGGAACAGATGATCGAAACATAGTTCAACTATGCTAAAAATGTGACTCGATTGAGTATTTTCTGTTGCTCTCGGTATTTCATTCAACTTTTGCCGACAGAACCGAACAAGTTCGAAACTTTGTCGAATCAACATACATGCGGGAAAATACGGTGCTATGATAACATACACTTTTGCGAAATTTGATTAATATAATCTGCTCAGAGATATTGTTTGACCCAATCAACTTAGTGACGCTTGAAAATATAGAAATTCTATTTAAATCTCATCAATAGTAGGCCCCTATATGAGAGAAAAACGAGTCAGAACTGGTTGGCCTGGTGCCCTGATTATGGAGGTGCTTGTTACCCTATAACATAGTGTTCGGGAACCAGATTATAAATGATACTAGTCAATGCGCATGCTCACAAGGATCACGTGGGAGAAAATGGAGGGCGGTTTGATTTTCTTCGAGAAGGCTTGTTTCAAACTTTGCGAAATCGTGTCGATTTAGCCCTCTATAGTCACACATATTTGTAAGTATTATCTTCATTAGATAGGAGTGCAACTACCTCGAACACGTCACTGTTGAAAATGTGCTCCAAAATGTTCAGCTCGCATAAAACTGGGAGTTCATTCAATGAATGCGAATCCAAAATGGCGGCATAAATTTGTTCAGTGATAGCTTTGCTCAGTTCAATGCAGTACTTATAGTGAATTTTAGTACGCAGTGGAATAGGAATAGTTAAAAACGCCCAGCCACTTGGAACGTTTGGGATATTTTGAGGTACTATTTACCCTTACTATTTACCTATATCATTTTACTAATATGAAACCAGAATTATATGATGTTTAAAAAGAGCCGGGCTGGACTGGATGATCGGTTCTTGTAGGTTCTCTTCAACCCCTACGACTTAGTTTCGTGGGTATATGACGGCTTATTTTCGTGGCTATATGAGACAGATTGACTGATAAATTGTTTGCCACTTAGTTAAATGTGATTTATTTATTTTCCATTTGTATGATGCTGATTTTGAAGAGTTCATGGACATCGAGCACCACGAGGAGATACCGGAAAAGTTCGAAATCCAGATATTACAGCATACGACAACAGATTGAGCATTTCACAATGTCCCAGAGCGTACTGATAAGAAGGTTTCAACGATTCGTGTTCTCCTGTTTGGGGGTGAATCACTGTTATTCACAGACCATGAAAATATAATAATTAATTATGGCAGAACTAATGAAATAACCTAGTATTGTGAAATTTTAATAAGTCTTATAATTATTATTCATTTCTGGTTTTGTAGCTACACTGTGATCAATCGTTCCAGATCAATGAATATGTGGATACATGTATATTTGATTCACCCTGTTTCTATGCAGACTACGCAGGATATAGCCAGTTACTTATGTGCGTCTTTAAATCGCAGTTGAAAAATTAATATTTTTCCCCATTTCAGGAGAGCACAGGCACTGGTCCAAGTGACACCGTGGAAATGCATTTTCAACATGAACTATCAACTATGTAAGTCAACTTTCTTACAGTCTGATTACCGTAGTTTTGTTTCTTTTCCAAAGAATGTAAATTTTGATTCAGTTACATGAGCTGGGTTCGACGGGTGTCACTAAATAAGAGACCGATACAGACCGATAATTATAAAGGACAGACCTATACTAGATTACGGCCTCTAGAAGACATAATTGGTAGTTTGTGGTATTTTCTTGTGAAAACAGCTGTTGAAAGCGTAAAACGTTGTGGCAATCAGCTTACCGCTAGGCCCTACGGGAAGCGGCACACCCGATTCGCCCACCTGTGTCGTCTAGCACCTTCCACGCACTCCCAGCGGACCGGTTCGGCAGGTGTGTTTATGCAAGAGCAGTAGTTACTGCGACAGATTCCACGAATTGGAACAAAGAGCTCGCTTTTCATGAGCAGCAGTGATACCATTATTAATATTAATATAATTAATATTATTAATATATTAGTATTATTATTAATATGACCCAATATTGTATGAAATTTATCAGACACGAAATGACAAATTACGGTACATGAAGTGACAGAAGGCAATAAAAATCTATATTTATGGGCGGAGAATGGCATATTTCTATTTCACAGTTCGGGCAGTAACAGTAAGAAAAAAAGAAAGTAAAAAACCTGAACAAAAGATCCATCCGTTTCATTCCCACCTACCACCCAGAGATGAAATATATAAGGAAAATCCTGTTGAAATATTGACATTTTATCAAATCATGTGAATCACACACAACGAAAGTCTGGGAAAACCCAGTAATTGCATACAGAAGGAGGAAGAATTTGAAAGAAATGTTAAAGAAATCAAAACAATGAACATTGTGAATTGATACGTTATTTTACTGAAATAACTCGAATAAACCCGAAACACTTGTTTCATTCAACTTTATTTGTGTTCAATATGCTCCTATAATATCAAGTATGTGTAATATATATCAGGAGAATTTGAAGCTGCAGGTCGGGGCGCTGGGCGAGTCTGGCGGGCGAATTGATCGTGCGATTCGGCCGTGCGACGCGCTTCCTATCGTAACGGGCGCAGCTAAATGCGATACCGTTTTGCGCTATAAACGATCGTTTTTTATGAGAAAATCCCACAAAGTACCAATTATGTATTCTCAAAGTCGTAATCAATTATACTTAGGTATCGGTCTGTATGTTTTTAGTACCGGTCTGTATCGGAAGACAATGAGGGTGCCCGGGTTCGACTACTGTGTTGGGATTGACATTTTAAAACATATATTTACAATTTGTTTCTGTGTATATTCCCAGTTAACAAAAATGGAACTTTAATGCATCAAGACATTTACATTGTGGGATTAGTTTATCAGCTGTGGTTCTTACTGATTGTAGGATCGGGCCTAGCAGCAGAACACCTACTCTGGAGATATGGTAGCACTCCATTTCCAGCTAACACCCTGCTACTGTGCTCTCGGTCGAGCCATTGGACTTTGCTCTGCCAGCCTTTGATACAGACGCCACCTGGACACTCGAAAAGCAAAGCAAACAGACCCTTCCACAGCTCAAAGGCGGGGAATTATTGATAGCGATTTTTGTTACCTGTTTTACCCTACTCTCTCTGAGAGTTTTTGAGGCTGAGGCACCCCAGAAGGTTATGTACAAAAGTATTCCATGGGAGTTGGTGAAAGTTGGAGGCATAAGTGATATGAACATAACGTGCTCAATTTAGGTTGGGTTGGGATGCTTGTAGTTTTAATCGTTTGAACTTTGTGCTTCCAGGAATTGAGAGTGAACTATGATATCAGGGAGGGTTAACATGAAATGACCAATGTAAATGTTCGTTTTGTGATTTCCCTAATAAAATATATCCTACATATATTTTGTGTTAATGTTCTTATTGTGTACCTCAACCAAGAGCCATTACTGGATGGTACGAACACCACTAATTCTCACTAAAAGGTGCAAATTAGCACCTTTTGAAGGTGTAATTATCACGAAATGGGTGTGTTTTAACACCCCTGGAGGATGGAATCGTCTCCAGAAGGTGTATTTTAGCACCTCTAGAAGGTTTAGTTTTCGTCAAAAGGTGTAAATAAACACCCAAGAGGGTGTAATCGCGGTCAAAAGGTGTACATTAACACCAATAAAAGGTGTAATTCTTACTAATAAGGTGTATTTTAGCACCCCTAGATGATTCAAATTTGCCCAAAAGGTGTGAATTGACACCCAAAGAAGGTGTAATTCAGTTAAGAAGGTGTAAATTAACACCACTGAAAGGTTTAGTTGTGGTCAAAAGGTGTAAATAAACACCCATGGGATGCTGGGTTCCCAACAAAAATATGCTCATAAATTTGTCTGGGAGGTGCAAATTTTATTCAGAAGGTTTGAATGAACACACATGGAAGGTGTAATGTGAGCAAAAATGGTCTAACTTAACACCTTTTCGAGAAGGTGTAAATTTACACCTTTTGGAGAGGGTGTTAATTCACACCCAAAAGGGTGTTAGCCCTGGGACAAGCCATTTACACCCCGTAGAGGTGTAATTTACACCTTCTGGGGTAAGAGTGTGGCTAATGATATTATACCATCTCAGCCCCGTATTGGAAACTAAATTTTGAGGCGAATGTTGGCATAATTAGGTCACATAACCGTTAACAAACCACACATCCCCCTTCTTTAATGGACAGTCTGAACAGCTGTCTTATAACGCCATAAATCCAAAATGGCATAGCTTGAATCTGTGAAAATCTGAGTAAATGTGACCGATAACACGTTCTTTTGAATCCATGTGCTTAAACACGAATCCGAGGCGGGACCGTTTTGACCCCTTATTGCACATTGTCCTTTGTCGTTACTCGCGTTATCGTTGCTAGCGTTACCTTCTGTCCTAACATTTTAAAATCCCATTATATATTATAAAATTTAATCTGTTTGATTACAAATCATGACCCTTCATCGTGAGCTGATATTGGGGTCTAATTCGCATGTCTGAAATGAAGTATATACTATTAAATGAATCATCCGTAGCTGTAAGACGGAAGCATGCCCTGTTAGAATGTAGAGTGATAACACTGCAAGGGGTTACTGCCCTGTGACTGCAGGGAGAGACACTGGATAACACTGTAAGGGGTTACTGCCCGGTGACTGCAGGGGGAGACACTGCAGTAGGTGACTGTAAGGCAATACAAGAAAAACATTATAGTCACTAAAACAAAACAACACTATGCTATATGATATTTTTACTTATTTAAACAGTTCAGGAGATCACTCTTTCCTTTTAGGTAAATTTGCCTATGGAATTAGCATCTTTTATTCGTTAAGTTCCAACCATTGTATATTCAATAATTTTGTTGTTTTCGCCATGCTGCCACAAACCTCTTGAACTCATTCGGAAATTTTTACCTCGGGTCCATAGCTACATGGAATTGCAGAATTGAATAACTACATTACATATAGTCTGTATCAGTCAAAACGCAGCACTATTGACAGAGTTACGTCGTGTCAGCAGTTGTTTTTTTTTCTTTCAAACGTGGACGACAAATGGGGACAATATCCCAATTATTGATAGAATAAAATGCTCCATCATGCAAAGGGTATGGCCTTAAATATACATTCATATGACTATTCAGTGTCTAATATTAAGAATTTGTCAGTATGACTAACAGTGAGATTTGTTCATGTATTTTAACCGTATGATTACAACACATATAAGGGAAGTGGGAAGAGGTGCCGACATACTGACAGAGCAACATGACTTCACAGAAAAGTCTTCCGGTTAACCTATTCTAAAGCACATACCAAGAATCTAACGATTCGTGGTATGTGGTGTATCTCAGGTACGCTTTTATTGTACATGTTCATATGGCAACTTGGATGATATGACCACACGACCCCTAGCACCGGCATAAGCGGTATTAGATACAAACCTAGAGAGCTATGATGGAAATGCTCTGACAACTCGTATATTCGTAATTGATGAGCTGTTTCGCTGTGACAACTCGCACACTGGGGATTGGTGAGCTGTTTCGTGGTCAGATGAAAATGACGGCATTTAACACAAAAGACTAGTCTGTAAGGCCCGATGTCGACCCAGCATCAACTTCCCACAAATGCCAACATATATCAAAGACCAAAAAGTCTGTACAGGGGGCGGGCCTCGGGGAAGAAACGTCCACTAGCAGAATCTCGCCATATACAGGTAAAAATTACAACACATATAAGGGAAGTGGGAAGAGGTGCCGACATACTGACAGAGCCACATGACTTCACAGAAAAGTCTTCCGGTTAACCTATTCTAAAGCACATACCAAGAATCTAACGATTCGTGATGTGTGTTGTATCTCAGGTACGCTTTTATTGTACCTGTTCATACGGCAACTTGGATGATATGACCACACGGCCCCTAGCACCGGCATAAGCGGTATTAGATACAAATCTAGAGAGCTATGATGGAAATGCTCTGACAACTCGTATATTGGTAATTGGTGAGCTGTTTCCCTGTGACAACTCGCACACTGGGGATTGGTGAGCTGTTCGTCGTCAGATGAAAATGAAGGCATTTAACACATGTACCTGTATTCAAGTTACAAAACAATTTAATAAGTGGTATACTGTTATGGAAGTTTGCATGGTGCCAGAGAATACTCAGTCCAGTGTCAAGTGTATCACATTAGCGAAGAGCAGGTAAATTGAGGGGACAGGGCTGTTGAAGGCAATCAAGGCCGAGCTGGTGAGCTGATTTTTAGGTTAGTGAGCTGAAGTACCTTCCCAGTCAGATCATTGGGTACTGCTTTTGACAAGAGCTACAAAACATCACTCATGGGCGGCGGGTCAGTAGCTTTAGTTAGGAGTTGTTTATCTGCTGGATTTGACAATTATAGTAGCTGGAAATCTTTTTCAAACAGCAGTAATAGCTGCAAAGCAACTGCTCCTTAAATATATTTATTTATTCAAACGAGAGGGCCAAGGGCGCTGATTGCCGTCGTTCTTTGAGTCTACTGGACAGCCTCCAAACAGGGTTATCTCCCCTTATATGCCATGTCGATGGATTATGTCTTAAGACACTTGCTCATACTCCAAGCAGGCTTAATCTGTCCATGTGTCTCTTCTATTATTATCACTGCTATATGTCAATTATTCATATAGCCTACAACCAGAACATCATTTCACAAACATACATTTACCAGGCCAATTGAAATTCGTAAATTGACTGTCAGATACACTCGATAAAATGGTATTTGGTTCCAACCTGCTACAGATATGTATGAAGTTTTGATTTCTATTAAAAACGATGATCAGATTATTTTTGTTCAAACAACAGCTTTGTAACAAGGCGGACTACTTTTCGATAACAAACGATGGGTTCGTTTACGCCTAGGAATTAGGCCCAATGATGCTGCCTGATTCAGGAATAATTAGCAAAACACTTCAGGAAATCTTGTCAGATTAAGCCGCTCTCCGCAAAGCCATTTGTCAGGATAGACCTGTGCGGAGGGTGCCAAAAGACTTTTTCGTGCCCGAGATAATAAGTATAATGAGCTATAATTGTAGGGTTGTAACTTCGTATGAAAACTGTCACTTATCGAGTGCGAAAAAACGCCCTGGCATTCTTCGCACAGTGGGTGCGACTACTAACATCATGATGTCTTGCATTCTTCGCACAGTGGGTGCGACTACTAACATCATGATGTCTTGCCGGCATCATTGAAAACTGTTGACCGCTTCTCTCTTGCAGGAAACAAGCCTATGTTTATGTATACTATGATTGTCTTTTTGAATTTGGTGCTAATACTGTTATATGGAAAATGGAATAGGTCTTTGGATTATGGACGCGGATATTCTCTAATGGACGACGGCTGGATTATGAATGACGGACTAGACGCTTGTAATTCACCAATTAAGCCATGTAGCCTTAAAAGTGGAGATTAAAAGTATGCGATTTTCCGGACTTCGCAGTATTGGCATAAGAGGGGATATCTCCGTTTGTCTACTGGGTAGCTGTGGAAGACGGGGACACAGCGATTCAGAGTTGAAAAGACGACTTTTTTGCATTTCGTGAAATGGAACTTGTCGTGTGAATTACTGACAAGTACTATAATAAACAACTGAGATGAAAACCTGCCGCTGTAGCGGCCATGTTGATGAAAGTGTACTTGTAACGTTTGTTTTTGTCCATCGACGCACTGCGGCCGGGGGACTTTAAAATGAGTTGTGTTCTGTGGACTGTCCTCGGGTCTGCGTGTAGGTGGTGGGTGACACCAAGGGTTTCGTTCCATCCTTCGTGAGTGTCCGTGCGAATTATGTGTTGGGACCCGATAAACTTAAAAGGCTTTGTCGGATTACTCTGACAGGAAATGGTACGATAAGGCAGGATTATGGCCTATACGTGGTGCGGTTGAAATCGAAAAATTAAAATGTCCTAAAATAATTGTGTTTTAATTTAATGGCAAGAGAAAATATATGTACACAATATGTGAAAGTTCTAGCTCAATTGCGTTATGATAAAGTTATATCATGAAATTGAAGCAGTTGATGTGTTAAAATAAGCACAGCAAAAGAAGGCAATGGTGGCAATGATGAAGCTAAAGCCAAATTAAGCGAGTACTCAAGGCTGTACCCGACTTGATTTGGGGCACTATTCAGATGATCAAGGTATCTGGAGGGACAACTGCCCCTGCTAGTACGAGCATGTCTTGAATTAATGTTTAAATATTGAGGAACATCACTTGGAAGAAGGTATGGTGAATGACTTGTACCAGAGAAAAGAACAAACCTATACAATTCATCACCACAGTGCAAAATTGTGATTAAGTGGGCTTTCGTTCATGTGTTTCGGATTGCATGAATGCGCTCATGCAGAAAAATAATCAATTACAAAGAAGCTGACGTCCTCTGGAATCTGCTGAGATCCAATCACTTACTTCCCTGATGATAGTCTGCAGAAATTATGACTGATGGTGATAGACCATTGTATGGTCCGGGATTCAGTTTCACATCATTGAAAGGAATTAGACTACTATATGCATAATGTTTCAGGTTTCTGTATTGCAACCGATTTGGCCAGCATGTTTGACAATCCAAAAGTTACTTTGACTCTGGCAGCTTTTAATCTTTTAATCTTTGACAAGCAAAATATCTGAGCTGAATACTATAGCGAACTTTTACGGAAATAAAAGTTAAAATAATTAGACTATCAAAAAACCAACGCCTAGTGAGAATCCCTCCAGGTAATGAACAGTATCGGGCTGTATCATCAATTGAACAATTCTTTTCAAGTCAGCAAATCAGTTCCCAATGATCATCTCCAAGATTCCAATAATCAGTTTAGATCTCCAGGATGTCGCACCAATCAATTCTATTCCAATCTCCAAGATGTCTCCAATATAAAAAAATAATCAGCTCCAAGTAATGAATAAAAAAAATCGACGTCTGGTCGGGTGGAATTTTAAGGTGGAGATTGTTGTTGTTGTTGTTCTCCGTTATCCATTACCACTGTTGTGTTTTGATTGTACATTCATTCGAGGTTTAATTCCTGACGTTCAAGCGATCGAATCGTGGACTTTCACTATGACAATGGCATACATCATAAATTATAACTACAGCAAATCAAGGAAAACCAAAACAAAGGGAGACCGAAACTGTTGGCGTGGAAGAATCTTGAGCCTTTTGTTTTAACACGAGTGGAAGTGTTGTGGAGTTTGACACCAAGGTACTATTTTTCTGCATCAGGGCCCTACTTCCTGTCTGCCAGAAGAGGACAGAAAGAAAGCCTGTGGCAGTCCATTTTTATCAAAAACAACACAGAACTATTTTGTGGGAATGACATCTTGGTCGGGTAGTGAAGCGCCAGCGTCGGCAAGGGCTGTCCTGATTGGCCAGTGAACAGTTTTCTGAAGACGCTCCCAATAGCACGTAATTAAACGACGGCTAAAACGCGAACAAAATATTCCTATAACACATACTGGAAATTTGTTGTCCTGGATTATTTTTAACATATTTATGCCAAACGTCGTGCAAAATATTCGGCATTACATGTCTAGGGCCAGACTTACGGTTATCATTTAATATGGGACATTTTGCGGAACTCAAATACACATCTAGCTCTTTCCCAACGTCTAAGCTTGGTCTGAGCCAGTTCTCCTCAAATTATGAGACCCCCTCGCACAGTGCAACCGCCTTTCGCTGATTTCAAAGAAAAATTTCACACAAGAAGCATTATTCCCATCATCTATACCTTTGATAAATAATCGAGTTAAGCGCTTAATTTTTTACACGTTCATGACTCGATATTGCGGATCCAATCAGCTGAAGTTTGAAATGGATAAGGCTGACTGGCTGCAGCCATGCGCAGTCGGCGGATGATACACTGTGATTGGGGGCAGAAGGTGATTACTGACACTTGGGGGAACGGAGTCTGTTTACGTAATCATGAGTTCAGCATCATTATTAATTAAAGAAACTGACAACCAGCGGATGATACACTCTGATTGGGGGCAGAAGGTTACTACTGACACTTGGGGGAATGGAGACAACCATGACTTACATTTTGCGAATTGTTATCAGATGCTAAGCGTAATGATGAATATACTTGCCACAACCAGGGCTGACTGCACCAAAGTTTACATTTTAATTCGTTTCAGAATATAAAATCTTGCACAAATAATCAGAGATAAGTTGAATATGACAGAGACAAGATTTCCGTCAATGAAGGAATTGTTTTATTATTCGGGGCATTTATCTAAACCTCGTTGGGGCACAATCATTATAATCCAATGTTTTACATCAAAACTTATCATCTTGGACCCAGTTTACCTTGATCTGTGATCCAAAGGGTTTCTTCTTCTGATCAAGGAACCCAATTCAGCTTCAAGAGGCCATTAGAAAGTTAGAAAGTCAAAATTTACTTCGTATCAATTCAAACTGATTAGCAATGCGGTGAATATTTACTAGACAAGTGTGCATTTTGAATAAGATCAGATGATCTCTCATGGTTTCGTAATTTATCGATGAAACTCCAGTAGAATGGTTAATTAAACAAACTGAAAAATCAGCATGAAATTGAATTTTATGTAGCTGGAGGTGTGCAATGAGATTTGAAATTACCCTTAATCACATAAATTTAGGTAGCCATTTTGAATTTAGCAATAAAGTATGCGGATAGTAATTATGCAATGATATCAAATTTTCCTGGAGATGTGGTAGCACTTATTCTGTAGCTATTCCAATTCCCATTCATACTCATTTGACACAAAAGCGCAACACAAACGGGAGCGTATTTTTCAGTTAAAACTCATTTGTAGCAGCTGAATTACATTTACTAAATCTGTAAATAAGCGATATATGGTATAATAGATGCCGACTGAACTATTTATTAAGAAAATATGCTAATCCTATTATCTATGCCCTGCCCACTTGTTCAGTTTGTAGTATAAAACGAATCTCAGTTACCTATGATAAAAAAACAATATGCACTAACAGACAACACAGTTTGGATCAGTACTGAGGAAGATATTGCTATAAAATCAAACATACCCTCTTTACCAGTTGCCTGTACGTTTTCGACTTGTTTGAATATGGTCACCAGACGAGGTCATAGATTTGAAAAACGACGACCTATCTCGATAATATATAGCTTCCCTTTAAACTGCTAAGTAATAATGATCAGTTTAGACAGTCCAGATAATCGTTAAGAAATATGTCGCGGGTCATTTACTCATAACCCCCTTTTCAAGACTAAGTAGTTTTGTTCAACTGAATTTTTATAATTCAACCCCCGATTACATCATACCAATGAAGCACAAAAACAAATGTACTAACTGAAAACCACTGCTAAGGGTGCACTCCAGGGATTCTTCTATTCGGCAAGGAGTACCTATGATAAAAAAACAATATGCACTAACAGACAACACAGTTTGGATCAGTACTGAGGAAGATATTGCTATAAAATCAAACATACCCTCTTTACCAGTTGCCTGTACGTTTTCGACTTGTTTGAATATGGTCACCAGACGAGGTCATAGATTTGAAAAACGACGACCTATCCCGATAATATATAGCTTCCCTTTAAACTGCTAAGTAATAATGATCAGTTTAGACAGTCCAGATAATCGTTAAGAAATATGTCGCGGGTCATTTACTCATAACCCCCTTTTCAAGACTAAGTAGTTTTGTTCAACTGAATTTTTATAATTCAACCCCCGATTACATCATACCAATGAAGCACAAAAACAAATGTACTAACTGAAAACCACTGCTAAGGGTGCACTCCAGGGATTCTTCTATTCGGCAAGGAGTAGACCATGGGTCCGTTAATCGGTTGTAGTATAAAACGAATCTCAGTTACCTATGATAGAAAACAATATGCACTAACAGACAACACAGTTTGGATCAGTACTGAGGAAGATATTGCTATAAAATCAAACATACCCTCTTTACCAGTTGCCTGTACGTTTTCGACTTGTTTGAATATGGTCACCAGACGAGGTCATAGATTTGAAAAACGACGACCTATCCCGATAATATATAGCTTCCCTTTAAACTGCTAAGTAATAATGATCAGTTTAGACAGTCCAGATAATCGTAAGAAATATGTCGCGGGTCATTTACTCATACCCCCCTTTTCAAGACTAAGTAGTTTTGTTCAACTGAATTTTTATAATTCAACCCCCGATTACATCATACCAATGAAGCACAAAACAAATGTACTAACTGAAAATCACTGCTAAGGGTGCACTCCAGGGATTCTTCTATTCGGCAAGGAGTAGACCATGGGTCCGTTAATCAGCCACCAATTGTCACAAAATCTTCAACCCAAATCACTTATATGTATATACTTTCTGAAAGAGCATGATTCGACTATTCTTTTAAGACACAGCAGTACTATGTTATAGAAAAATGAAACTCGAGCACACTCCCCCCCAAACTTTTCGTTTCAAGTAAAAACTAAAAATGACGAAAAATTGCTAAATTCGGCTCAATTTCCAGAAAAATCTGAGAGAGCGACAATGGGACCGCTCGTCACGTACGCATACACCGGCACACTCACACAGCGACAGTGTGGCGAAAGCAGAGGGCAACACGATCTAGCGAGGAAAACAGAAAAAAAATTGTTATCGGTCGAAGGCTCATATTTGGGGTCATATCACGAATATGTCTTATCAAAGTTGATGAGAAGAAATCAAAATTAACTCAATGCAACGACAGTAGCACTTGGCATTGACAAAATCACAAGGATAACTTCGTACTACACCACTGTCACGGCAACAAACAACCGGTACATCTGGATTTTGAATCTGGCTATGATCGTAAGTTATTGTAATCAGTCGATTTTACTAAATTAAAATTGTGCTATTTGGGTAGATATGAACGAAATTAAGGACGAATCCCGATTTTGTTTGAAATGAGAATAATCTGTGCGAGCACGAACTCCTTGTTCAACTAGGGACTCCGAGGCCAACGATAACCAGCGCGTCATTTCTGTCTGTAGAGAAGCCGGTGTAATGGACAAGAATTTTCTGGTGATTAGTGTCCCTTTTCATATCATTTTCTATCGCAACCAAGGACGGACACTTGTCCCCAATGTGGAGAAAAATGTTCTAGCTGGGTTAGAAGATAGGGATCGGACACTATTAGCCACTCGACACACGATCGACGATACTTCTCCGTCAGAATGGAAAGGGAAAGGGGTACGTGTCCGCTCGGCATGACAGTGGTTTATTTGGGGAACAATGCTACAATTCATGAAATCTGCTGGATGCCATCGGTAATGAAGTGCAATATGCCCGAATGAAAGGCATTCGCTTGTAAAACGTGTGATTTATTTGCAGAAAATAGCTCGTGAGTGACGTCAAGGTGAAGTTATTCATTGCTTCAGTTTACATTCAATCAAAAATCCCTGCTAAATTTGAATCATTTCAATGTTTTCAAACATACAGAATAAACTAGTGCCAGAAAGTATATAGTAAAAACAAACTCAAATGTTTGTTGACGAATACCACAAATATTTTTTCTCTTGGGGTGGGAAAATTGGCATTTTCAATTGTGACTTCGTCTCTCGTGAAAATACCAATTTTCTCATCCCAATTAATGATACTCGTCAAGAAAAGGTTGATATCCTCTATCTATATAGCTGATAATATTCAGCTGAATTACCAAACTTTTCATCTGCTCTCTTTCAGTCTCATATAAGCATAATTTGTTCAATGCCTCTTTTCAGTTCAGCTGTCGAAATATTTTAACCCGCTCGTTAAAAGATAACCTCTCATATTCTATTTGTCAGCCGCAATTCATCTGATTAAAACAGAACGCATAACTAGTATATCTGTATATATTATTTTCGGCTATCTTAATATTGAAGTTAAAAAGATACATTCAAATCGCCAATGTCATAATAAATTGGACAATATGAATGAACCCTTGTCCATTTATTGTTTAATAATTCAGTTAATGGCATTCGCTTTTTGTGCAATTAATATATGTAATTTGAGTGGTTTAGCCTTACATGCCATTTTTCTATTAGCAGATTGTTCGGAACAGGCTAATCGTATTCTGCTAATAAACGGAAGAAGACAGAAAATAATCACGTCAGGTACCGATGAATACAGTCCCTTTGAAAATTAACAAAATACCTTTGGATATTTACTCAACTGTGATTGTCAGTATTGTTGAAAACGTTTAAAACTGTAATTGCAGGAGACACTTCAAACTTTGCTGCGTAGAATTGTGTCAGTTTGCGGACTATTTGATGGGAGGAGACATGTTCGGTGGTGTCCTTATTGGACAATCCAAAAGAGCTGACGACGGGCCTGAACTAGATTTTACGTCCTCTTCAAATGAACAGTGACAAGCGAATCTTGAATGGAATAAATATTATCAAAACGACTTTAAAATTCATTTGGATAAAGGATAATGGTAAGTGATTATGTTTTTGTGAAAAGTACATTACCATGTCTTGCTGGCATCATTGAAACTGTTGACCATTTCTCTCTTGTTAAAGACAATGTTGTGCAATCATTATGAAATAGGTCTTTCGCTTTTTGACGAGAAAATTCTTTCAGAAATCGTTGAATATTGAATATCGGATCGGACGCTTGCTATTTCACACTTGGGATTTTGATCTGGGATGCCCCAGAGGGCACTTATGGCAAGACCGAGAGGATTTGTGCTAAAGAAGGATTGTACATTTTGTTGAATTTTTAGCCTATCACATTTGCGGACAGAATTCAAACTTAGTGCACGCTTCCTTTCTCACGGTTATCACAAGTTCAGTGAAAAAAACTACTCTATTTTCTGAAATATTTATTTAAAATTTGTTATCTGTTAAAAATGTATATAGAACTGGTCGAAACTTGTTCCGCGACAGAGGTAAATGCATTTTTGTAGAAAAGTTGTATTTGCACCAGTTAAAGGCAGCGCAACCAGAATACAAAATAATTGGTCTACCGCCATTGTTTATTTTGTTATCATTTTGTTATTTATCATAAACATTTCCATATCACGTCTGGCATCAGCATATGATCCTAATATCTGTGCCCAGACAAAAACGTTGATTGACATGATGATATGGGACTGAGGCTAGAGACGATACGATAGTCGGTATATGAGTATCGATATACATTCCATCATATATATCATAAATATATTCCTGATGCTTGTAGTATAGCAAAGTATACTACAAACGCTATAGTATGACCATCCGGTACGTAGCCACCCTGAGGCAGCTTTGTACACCCCTTGATAATTTGTCAATAATGATGTATACGTTTTATGAAAGCGTATGCTCTGAGGAATTCACTTATATAATTTACATAACTTTTGCTCATACCGTGTAGAAAATATTCAAAATGTAGCAAATTGAAACAAAAAAATAACCTCCATTTTTCAATTGAAATTTCGTGAAAACTGTTTAACGTATTTCAGATGTCATGGTATACCTTGATTAAAGACAACTAGAACTAGTAAACGGCGTCTCACTTTTTTTTTATTTTTGCCTAGTTCTATTTTCATAGCATTTTAATTAAAATTAATTGACAACATTTGATCATCCTATAACTTTCTACGTTAAAAGTTGAAGAATTCAAAAACTAAGCCGAACTTATAAAAACTGAGAAGCTGTTCACTAGTTCTAGCTGTCCTTGGTCAAGTTATACGATCAAATTCGAAATATGTTAAACGAAATTTCTATGGAAAAATAGAGGCTGTGGTTTTCATTTCATTTTTTTAATTTTGTATATTTTCTACAAGGTAGTAGCAACAGTTTTGCAAATTACATAAGAGAATTCTTCGGACGTACGCTTCCATAGAATATATACATTGTTAATTTTACGCTGAATATTTATTGCTAGAGAAGACAAATTATGAAGGGGTATACAAAACTGCCCTAGGGGGGTTACGTGTCCCTAATGTTGAGGAAGATTAATGTACTTATTTTTTTGTAAAATCCCTAACTTGTCTGCCAGTATTGAGATTATTCAAGCGTTATTTGAATAACAACCGCCTAAGGCATGTTGGAAATTTGCGCACACCGCGTGCACGAAACATACGTATACATATATGCAACACCCGCAAGTCGAACAAATTGATTGTGGAGATTGTTTCAGAGAAAAGTTTATTTAATCTTTGTGTTAAAGATTCTTCATTGCTGGTGGATTATAGGTCTCAAGAT
This sequence comes from Hanleya hanleyi, assembly GCA_036873755.1. Classification (NCBI taxonomy): domain Eukaryota; kingdom Metazoa; phylum Mollusca; class Polyplacophora; order Lepidopleurida; family Hanleyidae; genus Hanleya; species Hanleya hanleyi. The sequence continues at coordinate 16,970 of JAVTVY010009720.1, forward strand.
GAAATGCACCACCGTGTGTCTCCTTTTGGTAATGTCTTGTATCTTCTTGGTTTCCACCGAAGCTTGGTGGCTTTCTCGATGTCGGGGAAGACAAATTTGCAATGGATGGCAGTGGTGGTGTCGTGCCACGACAAGAGGTAGGTTTTCCTTCTGTTCTAACTTTTAACCAGACGAGCACCCATCAATCAGTATTGCTGTATCAATATGTCGATTATTTTGAAGATTCGCGAACAGTTTAAAAAATATGCCTTCAAACTTGCTAAAGTTTAGGTTCTAAAAGACGAGGCATGGAAAAGCAAATCATGCAATTATAAAACGCCGATATAAGAAACGTGTCTATGCTATATAACGTTGTTAGTTTCGATAACGTCGCTAGGCTATATAACGTCGCTGGATAGCTAATGTCGTTGGGCTAAATCAATTGACGTTGCTAAGTTACATATAGCTCCTGTAGGGGTTTTCTGTACTGTATACGATTAGGGCCCTGGCACCAAACCACTCCCTAAATCCAGTTGGAAAATACTGAGTGGGCCATACTTGCCGACACCGTTTGCCACACGCAATAACATAATGTGATTCTTTACCATCTTACTTTTCATTAAAGACCATGTTTATTAGAAAGTGTTCGGTTTTAGCTGCCCGGGAGACCGAAACTCAGAACAACCACTTTCGATTTGAATTACTCGTAACGGCTCTCCTTGCAATTTACATGACGTATCTATGCTATATAATGTCCCTGTTTAAGGTTATATAAAGCCTTAAAAATATGTAGCGTAGCTCACTCATTCTTCAAATTCGCTAGGCTATATAACAGCGCTTGGCTATATAGCGTCGCCATATGCTATATAACATCACTGAGATATATACAGTCGCTTGGCTAAGTATAGCGTTGCTATAGGTTATATAATTTTGATCGAATATATACGTCGCCAAACTGTATAACGACGCTAGGCTATATCCAGTCGCCTAGATACATAACATCGTTAGGCTGTGTAACGTCACGGTATATAACGTCAGTCGCTAGGATATAAATATGCCGCTGGGTTGTATAATGTTGCTAAGCTATATAACGTCGCTATGCTATATAGCATCGCGAGGATATATAGCGATATATAGGGTTTTATACCCATGCTAATATAACGTCACTAGGCTAAATAGCATCGATAGGATACATACCGTCCGTGGGCGGTACAACGTCGCTAGGCTGTATGCTGTCGCTATACTGTATACGGTCACGAGGCTATATACCGTCACTATGCTGTATATCGTCACAATGCTATATAACATCGCTAGGCTGAATAAGGTTGCGAGGGTATATACCGCACCTAGGCTATATAACGTCGCTAGACTGTATAATGTCGCTAGGCTGTATAACACCTGTATGCATTATATGGTCGCTAGGCTATATAACGTCGCGAGCCCATATAAAATTCGCTAGTTTGCAAACATCGCCGGGCTGTATATCGTCGCTAGATTATATATGGTCGCGTTTTAGTTGCCAGGCGTCGTCAGTTTTCCCCACCTCTTGCATATCGCTCCAATAGAGGTGTGTGCGGTTTATCACTCGTCATCTTCACTGGGCATTGGAGATAGGCGACTCATACACGGACCGCCCGTTATTACTCTATACGACATCATTGTCTTTTGTGCCAGTGAATACAAATACATTTTGACTTCACCCTATGTAATTGAGCTTCGGTACATGAAACAATATAACTGGTGTTTTATATGGAGATCATTATCTGGTCAAGTAGCATTTGCTCTATCCTGTGTTAAATGCGAGGATTTTAATCAACATCACAAAACATTATTGCAGAAAATTATAAAACAGGGCTATGCTACCAAGCGCCTCCACTCAAAGTTTCTCAAATTTGGCAGTACATATCGCATGCTGATAGCACGATACGAGCGTATCGAGCAAGATGTGTGCGTTACGTTTCGTAACTTGTGTCTAATTCCGCTTAGCTCTGGGCCAGGGACCGTAAGAAGCCATGTACTTCAAGATCCTCATGATGTTCATATGAACGGTCACAATCAAAACGTGACTGAGATACATCATTCTATGGATAACGACTTTACAACGAATAACATATTGATTAGAATACTGATCAGCGATACGGATTTGATATTTTTGGAGCATTATGATGTCTTGCCGGCATCATTGGAAACTGTTGATGGCTTCTCTCTTATGGGAAACTAGACTATGTTTATGTTTACTATGGTTGTCTTTTTGGATTTGGTGCTAATACTGTTATATGGAATATCCAATAGATTTTTGAATTATGGATGCTGCTATTTTTTTAATGAACGACGGCTGAATAATTAATGACGGACCAAATACTTGTAATTACAAAGTTATTTCAAGCGTGATCTAATATCAAGATCAGGAAGTAATGGTAGTCATTTTGTAGGGTTCTGTATCTTTGAATTTTGAAAAGTTCCAAATGTGATGACTAATTAAACTGGACAGACTTCAGTGCAGATTTGACTAATTTTCAACTATTTTTCTTTTCCTTCAGGTAACAGCAAATAAAATAACGGATTCAAAGTATGTCCATTATAAGTAGTTATCAGCCTTGGAGTTTGTGAAAAATCAATAGTTAGATTAATAAAGAAAAAAATCATTTAATTTTATATTTTGCGGCGTTTACAATAAACTGAACTCTACAAAATGACGACATTTGCTCTATGATGGTGATAATGTATCAAGCTTGAAATAACTTTGTATTTCTCTCCATATTAAACTCCAGCAGTGTAGTTTGATGTACCAGGCTCTATTACAGAAGGAAATGTCATAATGTATTCGTGTCCATTGGGACAAAGCTCAATAATGCCGTGCACGGTCATAGAGGCGGGGGCTGTTTATCATTCAACAATTTCACTGAACATGAGATGTAAGCCACACATCCACGTACTGCCTGCTATTACTACATATGGCATGAATGATCATTGCCAACAAGAACACTAATACATTGAGACGTTTCCCTATGTAATTGAGCTACTATACATGAAACAGCTGTACTGGAGTTCTTTTCAGCGTGATATACTGTCAATATCATAATTGTGGTCATTCTCCAGACTTCAGTTTCTTGTTCACTCTGCAAAAGAAAATTTATGCAGAGTAACCTAATGATTTTTTACAAGTTCCAATTTAAAATAGCGACATTTTATATCTTTGAAAAGAAAAGTTTGTTTTGCGTATCACTACGATCATATCTGCTTATGACCACGAAGATAATGTTCTCGCCATGGTCCGCTTGACGAAAAACCACAAGCCATGTCATTGGTTGATTCGAATGCTATTTACATGCCTTGAATTGGTCGAATTTCAGCGCGTTGCTTTAACATTGTCAATACTTTGAAATTGAGTGCTTGATTGGTTGATTTTCTATACATGAACTTCGTTGGAATTCGTGGATTATGACTGACTAGTGAATGTTCATTGAATATGTTATTTCAATGCCCAAAATTTGGATTATCTTTCTAATACATATAAAGTCAGAGCTTATGATTGGGTGATTTCCAATGGATTAAAAGGACCTGTTTAGAATCCGTTTAGCGAAGATTTATGAGGACCCCGCCAATGGTGTGGGTTTTGTGTTAAAATTAAAAGTTACGTATTGTGAAATATGGAAATTCTCAGCTACCATACTTTCGTCAACTTTATTGTCTTCACTTTATGTGCAGAACATATTATATTAAGAGACTGACAGAGGGGCATGAGGGAATTGCTTTTGGTTTTGAATGCTGCCTGTTTATGTAAACATCCTATCCAACGACCTATAGGGTCAAGCATTGTCAGGTATCTTCTATGTGAAATTATAGTTGACGATATTTCCAGTAGGCGTCAGATTCGATCTTCGATATTCAGATATATGATTTAGTGGCGTGGATTATTAAAATGCACTAGACCTGTACTCCGTGGAACCCAAGTTTGAGTTGTGTGTTTTGGTTTGGAGACAGTTAACCAGTCTCATTGTCTAAACTGCACCGAAGGTTTGACGAGTCAGTTTGACCCTGTAATGTACTAGCATTGTATAAAAAGAAGTGATCGGTGTGTACAGGCTACGGAACCGTAGAGGGGACATGCACAATCTTTTTTCGCGGAAAATTATCTCGTCCCACGACATAATTATCTCGTCCCACGAGATAATTATCTCGTCCCACGACATATTTATCTCGTCCCACGACATAATTGACCAATGACAACAGATCTTACAACTACGTTGTTTACCAATGAAAGCGCGCGTAACGTACTTGTGTTCCAGTCAGTCTGGAAATTTTAGGCAATCTGCAGATGGCCTAGGCGATAAACAAACAACCTCAAACTACAAGGAGAAATTCATTGAATTTTCTTTGGTTTGGATGAATGGAATCTTAATTGTGATGTCCCTGGTTCATTAAAAGTCTGCAAACCTTCGCGCGAAATGTAGTTGTTTAACGAAGAGAGTGTTTCAATGTGTTTTTTTTTCGTCTGGAGTTGTAGGATCTGTGTATGGAGCGGACGCAGACTTCATAATAAAGCCGATGTCATATTGTAATACAATTCTGTTGACATAGATTTCACACAAGACTGACAAGAGAACACCAAAGAAGTGAAGTTTATCCATTCCCTCAAACAATATTCATGATTAGGAGTGAAAATCCTCCAACTGCTATAATTTGATGTCAACATTTTCTTTAGCGGATACAAGTACACATCTAAACAGGTGTCTCGATCTCCGCCACTTCCTTGCATTATATAAATGTGACTGACATTACATATTAACCTGCGAAGGAGTAAACCGAGAAGGCTCCGTACATCGGGGGAGGCAAGGGCGTAGACAAGAGAGGCTTGGCCGGCAAAAAAAATAAAATATAATAAAAACAAACAAACAAACAAACAAAAAATGAAAGAAAGGAAACATAGCATAGACGTGAATGTTTTTCTTATCAAGTATTTGTTTTCAGTTGTTGCTTAATACAGGGGAAGTAAACTTATAGACCAGTAGGCCTAAATTAAGACTGCAATCGATCAGTGAACAAAACAATAGATTGACGATTTCGGGCTCAAATCTCGTACGATCATCTCTGAGAATGAAATAATGTGCTCTAATCCAATCGCCTATTTGGACGAAAAAACATCAACACGTCCGTTGAGCAGAATTTTTCTTATTTTTTTCTCTATAAACTTGTTTTGTGTTTCAATTGATATGCCAGTCATTTGCTCAGAGTATTTCTTCATACACAAACAAGAGATATATTAGTTTTCAACTACTTTTCACAAAGAAACCATAGAAATAAACCTACTGTCTGTCACAGATAATATATCACAGACGTTTTCGGCGATATTTCGGAGACAATTTATCGTACAACATTGAAACTTAAATCGTAACCCCCCCCCCCCCCCGCACACACACAAATTTCCCATCTAATTAATGATACAGGATTTTAAAAAATATACCAGTTTAGTTGTTTCATGGTGAACTGCATTCAGGTTCCTGTTGCTTCAATGCATTTTGCTGAGAAGCAACAGGAAGTTGATAATGTGAACTCTAGCACTGTAATATCACTTGTTTTTATTGCACCATGTAAGCGTCCTGTCTGTGTCTTGTGCACTGTCCTCAGTGTTTTATAGGGTGGATGGAGGGTGTCTTGTTCCATGCTGCTGATTTCTTCTTTGAAGTAGCAGGAACACAACTGGGCTGGGTGGTTCTTAGTTGGTTCGTGATATAGCTGAAATATTGTTGAAAGCGACGGTAAATTCTATTCACTCACTCACTCCCTGCAATACGTACAGAATGAATGCTGGATTGAACTACGTAAATTTTATTAGTTTTATATACATGAAGTCCTTAATATAGAAGTTCTGCGAAAGGAGTAGTTCCTCTAACTCTTTTGATGAGATAACAATAGGCCGTATACTTTTGGCGTTCAGGAAAACAAGCCTATTGTCAATAAAACTCATCGTCAAAGGGAGTCATTAGGGACGGCGTGTCGCATTAATTCCCGAACTAATGGTTGATCTAGCGAGCTGCTCGGAAGAATATACCGGTATATGAGACACTTTTTTTCGCAAGTTACGTGCGCTTTCATTCGTTAACTACGGAACCGTAGAGGGGACATGCACAATCTTTTTTTCGCAGAAAATTATCTTGTCCCACGAGATAATTATCTCGTCCCACGAGATATTTATCTCGTCCCACGAGATAATTATCTCGTCCCACGAGATAATTATCTCGTCCCACGACATAATTATCTCGTCCCACGACATAAATATCTCGTCCCACGACATAGTTGACCAATGACAACAGGTTTTACAACTACGTTGTTCATCAATGAAAGTGCACGTAACGTACAAGTGTGTTTAATGGAGTCATTCACTTATGATTGACGCAAATGGATCGTGATTGCCTTATTCGCTTGTATTTTGATTTGGGACTGAAGTGTAAGGAAATTGTGACGAGTTTGGCCTAGAAACACAGAATTGTCTTGAGTGAGAGACAATTAAAAAGAGTACTGCAACGCCTCAACCTTAGACGTCGACAGTACGACGATCTCGCCATTGTGGTTGAGTTTATTCAAAAGCAGTTGCGTTCTTCGGGAAGTTTGCATGGGTATCGACTCATGTATGTCAGGTGTATGCTGCATGGTATTCGCGTGCGTATGGAGCATGTTAGACTGATTCTTCAGCTGCTTGATCCTGAAGGGGTACAACTGCGACAGTCCAGACGTCTTCACATGAGAGCCTACTTTTCAAAAGGTCCCAATTTTATATGGCACCTTGACGGCTATGATAAGCTGAAGCGTTTCGGTTTGTGCATCAACGGCTGTATTTGTGGATTTTCGCGCTACATTGTATGGTTAAACGTTTACTGGACTAACAGTAATCCGAAGATAATCGGCAGTTACTTCTTGGAGGCCATACAGAGGGAGAATAGCTGTCCTAATGTCGTCCGAGGGGATTTTGGGACGGAAAATTGCCTTGTTCGTGACATGCAAGTCTTCCTTAGACGAAATCATACTGATGATCTGTCTCGCAGCCCTTACATGGATGGTGTCAGCACGTCCAATCAGAGAATTGAACAATGGTGGGGGTTTCTGCGAAAAGAGAACGCTCATTTCTGGATCGAATTATTCAGTGGAATGGAGGAAAGAGGAGATTTCAATGGTGGATTCTTGGATCAGAACCTGATTCGGTTTTGCTTCATGTCTATAATTCAGGTATAGTAAGACATACAACGAGAATTTGTTACCGGGTATTTAAGAACATGTTAGAGATGATTCACTTACTTTTAATGACTTGTTTCTCTTAGAGAGCCATGTGTAAACCCTTACTGCAAGTACCACCATGTGTGAGCTATCCGTTTATTCATAATTCATTTATTCAAAGTTCAGTTTCCAAGCCTGTGCAAGAGATATCCTGGAAAACGCATTAGTTAGGGAAATGCGTCAATTTTACTATATAACTAAGGAAACCGGATGCGTGTACTCGTATTTTCTCAGACTTAGAATTGACTTTTTGACTCAGAATTGTATGCCGCGAAAAATCGGAAAAGGTAAAGTACGAAGCGAAAACACGAATCTACATGTAGTAAGGCAAACTCGAGATTCCACAAACCTTGCTTTTTTTCTTGTGTTCGCTTAGTACCTTCGTATTTTCGCTTCGTACTTTCGCTTTTTCGACTTGATTTCTACGCTAAAAAGCGAAAAATAGAAAACGCGAGGCTTCCTCAAATTTGGTATGCAAATGAGCTTTGATGATGTCACACTAGTTCATTAGAAAACAAATAATGGAACACTTTCTTCTTTAAGTTACAGGATTCTGGTACTTTGCCGTTCTATTATTCTGTTAACATTGTGTTTAAAGGTTATCAAATATCACTGCTCTCGCTGGTATTACCAATAGTTATCATAGCAACTGATCAAATAAATGCCTTAGTGATTGGATGCTACGGTAACCACATTTTTTAAGATGATTTTTCCCGAAACAAAGCCATATAATTTGCAGAATGCCATATTTTAACTTTGAAAGAAATTAGACTTCAATCTAGATCTGTGAATATTCCTGCATCAATATTGTTCACTAGGTTACATCACAAAATCTTCTTTTCGGAAATTCCATGAAAATCAGGTTTAAAATTCAAACTCCAATATATCGGCAACCGTTTGAAGTAATTACATGCAGTAAATGGCATCTTACTCAAGAGTTATGAGTACTTTCTGCTCCTAAACGTGACCGTAAACCATTTGGGTTTCTCTTCAACGCTGGCGCCCCGTTTCGTAATTGGTGTTTACTTTCGCTTAACCGGGGTAGGGGCCGTTTGAATATCATGTGTATTACATCTCCATGGTGTTCAAATGAACAGGCACAATCAAAGCTTGACAGATAATTACTCTAGAAAACATGACAGATAATTACTCTAGAAAACATGACAGATAATTACTCTAGAAAACATGACAGATAATTACTCTAGAAAACATGACAGATAATTACTCTAGAAAACATGACAGATAATTACTCTAGAAAACATGACAGATCATTACTCTAGAAAACATGACAGATAATTACTCTAGAAAACATGACAGATAATTACTCTAGAAAACATGACAGATAATTACTCTAGAAAACATGACAGATAATTACTCTAGAAAACATGACAGATAATTACTCTAGAAAACATGACAGATAATTACTCTAGAAAACATGACAGATAATTACTCTAGAAAACATGACAGATAATTACTCTAGAAAACATGACAGATAATTACTTCTAGAAAAACATGACAGATAATTACTCTAGAAAAGCATGACAGAGCAATTACTCTTAGAAACATGACAGATAATTACTCTAGAAAACATGACAGATAATTACTCTAGAAAACACACAGATAATTACTCTTAGAAAACATGACAGATAATTACTTCTAGAAAACACAGACAGATAATTACCTAGAAAACATGACAGATAATTACTCTAGAAAACATGACAGATAATTACTCTAGAAAATATGACAGATAATTACTTCTAGAAAACATGACAGATAATTACTCTAGAAAACATGACAGATAATTACTCTAGAAAACATGACAGATAATTACTCGAAAACATGACAGATAATTACTCTAGAAAACATGACAGATAATTACTCTAGAAAACATGACAGATAATTACTCTAGAAAAACATGACAGATAATTACTCTAGAAAACATGACAGATAATTCTAGAAAACATGACAGATAATTACTCTAGAAAACATGACAGATAATTACTCTAGAAAACATGACAGATAATTACTTCAGAAACATGACAGATCATTACTCTCAGAAAACAACGACAGATAATACTCTTAGAAAACATGACAGATAATTACTCTAGAAAACATGACAGATAATTACTCTAGAAAATATGACAGATAATTACTCTAGAAAACATGACAGATAATTACTCTAGAAAACATGACAGATAATTACTCTAGAAAACATGACAGATCATTACTCTAGAAAACATGACAGATCATTACTCTAGAAAACATGACAGATAATTACTCTAGAAAACATGACAGATAATTACTCTAGAAAACATGACAGATAATTACTCTAGAAAACATGACAGATAATTACTCTAGAAAACATGACAGATAATTACTCTAGAAAACATGACAGATAATTACTCTAGAAAACATGACAGATAATTACTCTAGAAAACATGACAGATCATTACTCTAGAAAACATGACAGATAATTACTCTAGAAAACATGACAGATAATTACTCTAGAAAACATGACAGATAATTACTCTAGAAAACATGACAGATAATTACTCTAGAAAACATGACAGATAATTACTCTAGAAAACGACCTGGAAATTCATATGAATAAAGAACTAGTCAGGATTATTTGTGAAAAACATCATTATGTCTTGCTGACAACATTGGAAACTGTTGGCCGGTTCTCTTTTGTAAGAAACCATCGTGTGTTTAAATTATCTTTATTTCACACATTCGAAATTGATAACTGTCATAGGAAAAAGATGTTTAGATTATTGCCGCGGAATCTCTTTTATGGACGACGGCTTAACATTGGATGTATGATCTGACGCTTGCTATTTAAACATGTTGGCTAATTTACAGGACGAGCTAGACACAGTGATAGATTTGTGGAATGAGCACACCATCCGACCCTCCAGAAACCAAGATGGCCCGTCTGGCAGACCATCCATTATGTACCTTACACCAATACTCTGGGGAGCTGAAAACCACACCCGTGTCGTTACCGAGGAGGATATAGACGTGTGCAAGACAGAAGTACAATTGAGATCCACTGTACCATGTGACAAAGATGTGTATGACCTATGTTTGGATATAATGGAAAGAGATGGGTACAGACCTTTTGGTCTTTGATATATGTTGGCATTTGTGGGAAGTTGATGCTGGGTCGACATCGGGCCTTACAGACTAGTCTTTTGTGTTAATTGCCGTCATTTACATCTGACGATGATACAGCTCACCAATCTCCAATGTACGAGTTGTCACAGCGAAACAGCTCACCAATTACCAGTATACGAGTTGTCAGAGCATTTCCATCATAGCTCTCTAGATTTGTATCTAATACCGCTTATGCCGGTGCTAGGGGCCGTGTGGTCATATCATTCAAGTTGCCACATGAACAGGTACAATAAAAGCGTACTTGAGATACAACACATATCTCGAATCGATAGATTCTTGGTATGTGCTTTAGAATAGGTTTACCAGAAGACTATTCTGTGAAGTCATGTGACGCAGTCAGTATGTCGGCACCTCTTCCCACTTCCCTTATATGTGTTGTAATTACCGCCGTGCAATGCAGTTGAGGCCCTTGATCTTTATGTCCATCTCAGAAGGGAAATTTCAGATCTGTTACAATGATCAGTAGATGAATGTGGAAAATCAGATATGTTTTTCTTCTCCAGTACCTTATGGTGTCGGACAAAAGTGTTTGTGACTTATTTCGTTCAGTAGGAATACTATCATTAGTCGCATATATATCACTTTCAATTGCGTTTCATTCTCGGTTATAACTGGGTGCTTTGTAAATATATCTTGGGAGTTACACTTATAGCACGAATGATACCAGAAATAAACCATACAGAGTCTGAGCGCATTTGCAAACCTTTCTAGTTTTTTCGCAAGTTGAACAGAAAGTAATGAAAGGTAATATAACCAGTGTGATTTTTTTTTTCTCAAGAAAATGATACAGAACAACTGCTGGTATATAAAATGTAATTTTTAATAAAAGAGTCTCTTTTGGTATTTATTTGTTACATACTTTTCAACAAGCAGCCACTAGGTGGCACCTTAACTAACTCGAGCATAGGGTGGTTAGTCAGTGGTTGGCACCGTGAGTCGACAAGGGACTCACGGTGCCAAGTACTGACAGACCCACCCTATAACAGAGCGACACACTGTACCACCTATTGACTGACCACCATATGCCCGAATGACAATATTACCAACTGACAGGGCACCCTACGCCTGTGTGACTCAAGGTGCCACATATTGACTGACCACCATATACGTTAATGACTTACGATGCCAAGTACTGACAGACCATCCTATGACAGAGTAACTTAGTGCCGCCTACTGAGAGACCAGCCTATACCTGAGTGTCTCACCGGGTCACCTATTGACTGACTACGCTATGCCTGAGCTACTCACGGTGCCACATACTGACTGATCACCCTTTGTTTGAACAACTCACGATATCAAATACTGATGGGGTGGTCTGTCAGTATTGGCACCGTTAGTCACCCATGTATAGGCTGATCTATCAGTAGGTGGCACTGTTATTCACTCCGTCACAGAGTGGTCTGTCAGTACTAGGCATCGTAAGTCACTAACGCATAGGGTGGTTAGTCAGTAGGTTGCATATCAACTGACGTCAATTCCGGTTCCGAGACTTTTGACCATGCGCACCATGCTATCCGGTATTGTGCGCATGCCGCAATGCCAAATGTCTCTTTCCATCACGTGACTGTAAACAGAAGTGACGTCAATTGATATACAAAGACCAATGGCTATCGAAATGCCCTTTCTCTACTACTATACTCCCGAGCCTGTTCATGCTGTAGTTCCTGAAAATTAATGTCTATTATTTGTGTATCTTTGTAAACATGGTTGACTCGACAGCCTGAATTCTGCTGATGACAATGTCTGTCAAGGACCATAAACGTGAAGCATTGTGAAGTGTTACTAATGCCACAAATTTAATCTTCGGACACTAGACACACTAGAAGCTTATATGTGACAAGTCATTTCAATCATTAATTTTCATGCTTAGATCAACAGTTGGAATTAACACCATACGCAGCAGCAGGATTTAGTGACATGGTTGTTCTTACCACATGGCAACTAACGTAAAAACACCGCTTGGAATTATGCTTCAAAATCACATATTTTAATAATAATCAGGGTATGTAACAAAATAGGGGTTTCGTGAAAGCTGAGACATTACAGAATTGAATTACTGAATTAAAAATCATTATATATATAATACTAAACGTTATCATCTTGTGCAAACATTAAAACATTCAATTCCGTGTGGTGTTATATCATGCAGTCTTCTCATTTTCATCATATAAAACGACAACGACAGGCGTTTACGGAAAGCTCCTCAAGAAAACATTTAACTAAAACATGAAACTCTCAGTACGCAATTACGTAGGGAATGAACCATTGCATATCTCCCAGTACGCAATCCCCCATTACGGACTTGCGCAGAGAGTGAACCATTGCATATCTCCCAGTAAGCAATCCCCCATTACGCAATTGTGCAGAGAATGAACCATTGCATGTCTCCCAGTAGGCAATCCCCCATTACGCAATAGCGCAGAGAAGGAACCATTGCATATCTTCCAGTGCGCAATCCCCCAGTACGCAACTGCGCAGGGAATGAACCATCACATATCTCCCAGTACGAAACTCCCCAGTACGCAATTGCACAGGGAATGAACCATTGCATATCTTCCAGTACGCAATATCCCATTACGCAATTGTGCAGAGAATGAACCATTGCATATCTTCCAGTGCGCAATCCCCCAGTACGCAACTACTCAGGGAATGAACCATTGCATATCTCCCAGTACGAAATCCCCCAGTACGCAATTGCGCAGGAAATGAACCATTGCATATCTCCCAGTACGCAATCTCCCAGTACGCAATTGCGCAGAAAATGAACCATTGCATATCTCCTAGCAAACGCAATAGTGCAGAGAATGAACCATTGCATATCTTCCATACGCAATCCCCCAGTACGCAATAGCGCAGAGAATGAACCATTGCATATCTTCCAGTACACAACATCCCATTACGCAATTGTGCAGAGAATGAACCATTGCATATCTCCCAGTGCGCAATCCCCCAGTACGCAATTGCGCAGAGAATGAACCATTGCATATCTCCCAGTGCGCAATCCCCCAGTACGCAATTGCGCAGAGAATGAACCATTGCATATCTCCCAGTGCGTAATCCCCCAGTACGCAAATGCTCACGTGGTCGTCTTCACTTTAAAGCACCTAATGCGGCATGCGGAATAGTTTTCGCAAAATCGTGTACAAGTATTTACTTTAACTTTACATGCAGTTTTCTATTATATTCATCATCTGAGTACATGATAAACTTTGAATTACCAAATTAAATAATTACAGTAGGTATAGTTCTATCGTGGTATTTATTTATTACAATCACCTTGACGCAGTACTTTTCGCGTGCATATTGTGTGGGAAAACAATGACAGCAATGGACCTATTAATTACTGCGTAGTAAATGTTGTAACCATTTCTAGAGAAGCCAGCATATTTGACTTGAACTCCTCGAAACTGTCAACAAGTGGAAGCCTCAGTTCCATAGTTTGGCATTCCTCTCATGTATTCATTATCTACATGCTCTGGATGTAAGAACGACAGAGTGGGAGGCGGGTTGAATCCCAAATGTGGAATAGACTCGGATCCGGTTGAAAACACCAACACATCTTTTAATCCCATTTCCCGACCGGAAATTGATCATATCAAGCCCTTTGCAATAGACAAACAAATGCTACAACAATTTAATTTCCTTCAGATAAGTTGTATTTTGACGAATGTTTATGTGATTTTATGGTTATAAGAATATAACTTGAATTGTGCCTGATGCTAGTAATTCGTGCAATATAACACAGTACTGTATCATTTGCGCTTGTTACATGTAGGCCTACATAAGTTTGTTCTTAATTGTGGATCCATGTCACAAACTGTGAGTGGTGGTGTTCAGATAAGAATAACCCCCTCAGCTGTTACTTTTTCGATTCTGCACAAAAAAATCTGTTTCGTACAGATAATATACCTAAGTTTTATGCTATAAACGCTTGGTTAGAAGAAACAACGTCAATCAGCACCGTCGGACGTTTGGGGCATTAGTACGTTTCTTTGCTTTTTCCGATAGATTTTAGCATAGATTTTTCAATATAAAAAATATGACACCTTGAATCAAAATGAATCTAATGTTTCCAATATCACCAAATCTGCTGTGGTATTAAATGGAAATACCATTCTGGTTCAAGGAATCATATTTTATACATATTCGATTATCCATCCTAAAATGTATACGAAAAAGCAAAAAGACACGAAAGCTCCTCTTCGAACGTCCGTCGATGCTAAACTACGCAACTTTTACCGCGAACGTTCATAATATTAAACTTGGGTCCCATTTGTGCAAAACTAAAGAAGTTCAATTTTGGCTTTACTAACGTAACAAGCAAAGGAGGAGTTATTCATATCTAAACTTCACTACTCCTTTCTGTTAGATACACAGCCAGAAAAATGGTGATACTTATCACCCTAAAATGGTGATACTTATCACCCTAAAATGGTGATGACAGCATCACCCCAAAAAGGTGTTTGAGTTAGAGCCATCACCCTTTTCCACCATCACCTTAAAAGGGTAATGGCTATCACCTTAAAAGGGTGACGGCTATCACCCTTTAGGGTGACCAACAATGAGTGCAAATGTTTAGGTCATTGCCCTGAAAGGGTAATGGCTATCACCCTAAAAGGGTGACGACCTGGGCCATCACCCTAAAAAGGTGACGACATTGGCCATCACCCTTTTTCATCTCCTTTAAAGGGTGATGAACAGGCATCATAACCATAAAATGGTAATGGGCCATCACCCTTTTTCTGGCTGTGTAGATTATGCTCTATTTGCTGAGCTGAGGAAAGTATGAACACCTGAGAGGTCTTGGAGAAGGTCTCGCCAGTAAGAGATGATATTCCTCTCCGTCTGTCTACGATTACTGCCAGCTTCTGACCATTTTACTGTGAACATTGCATCAACATGTGTTGCATCCAAAGATTTATCAGGCGGCAACAGGAAAACCTCTCTCCAGGACTTCTTGTTCGCGCGGATTTGATCGACTAAGCCCATAAATTGGAGACCCAGTTTAAATCTGAAAGTTCATGGTAAACATTTACCGTTGTTCCTCACAGAAACAGAAAGAGTAACTAAGTGACTGAATGATTAAAGAATAGTCTAGTGAAAATCTATAAATTGGTTGCTAAACAGAGAACAATGCTTTGACATCGGTGGGTAGAATGTGCTGAGTGTGAATCAAGCTGATGAATCATTTACCCCAAACTGTTGAACGAACTGGCTGTACCGGTGTTTTTACCGCCACGTTTCAAGATCCAACATGGCGTAACTTTTTGTTTATAAACGTTGGGACCGACTCAACTGCGGTTGGTGCACCTTGTGCAACTGATCTTGTCACTTGGATCATGACTGTTTTAGCCTCGAGAGTCAACCGTTCTCACGAGAGGTCGACTTCTAGTTTGGTGATTTACCGCGTGAACGGTTGGTGTTTCTTCAGCTATTATCCGCAGCCCTCAATGAGGCTGGGAAACTCGAGCTGCATGGATGGACTGCAGTTTTAACAGCTTGATGGAGCCGGACGAGGAAATACCATGCATACGGTATATATGAATGACTTACTGGTCAAATGCAGGTATCAATCTGTCCACCGTTAGAAATCTTCATTCTCCCAACGTCAGAGTTTGTAACCTCCAAATCGTCGGTAAACAAGGTATATACGACAATAGGAGATATACAATCTGATGCCATGAGAATGGAAATCTTAAGAGGGCCTTGACCAATTCTTTTTGAAGTTCTGGTGTGTACTTCAGGGAGAGATTTGTGCATCCGGCCAGTGCAATTGTATCTTCGGCTTTTTCAATTGCCACCCTGTAACTCTCTGCGGTACCCTATGATGGCCGAGAGGGGCCATCGTCACTTCGCCATCGTACGTCAAAAAACAGAGCGATGGAGCGATAGAGCGATAGAGCGATGGCGATAGAGCGATAGATCGATGGCGATAGAGCGATAGAGCTATGGCGATAGAGCGATAGAGCGAAGTACATGACTGCGCATGTCTCATAATCATGCATATTTATACGGTGAAAATCGTACCTCCAACACAAGAGAGCTCGCCGCTTAACTCTAGTTATTATCAGGCGGTTTCATGAATACTATAGGGGCCAGCGGCTTACCACAAAGATTTATTGTATATGGGCTAAAATATTAAACATTGGCTAAAAGATCGACATAAGAATCTAATAAATAAAGCTGTGATATTCGCTGTCTGGTGAACATATACATCTGGAACATTTGAAATCAAGTTTTGTAATTAATGCTGATCAACGCTTCTAAAACAAATCAACGTAGAATCGAAATAGAAGACGTCACTCCCCCCTCCCCACTAAAATATTGGTGATCTGATTTACCCATAGTCTCGTAATTTTTCGTCAAATTCAACTTCTTATTCCTCTGCAAGAAAATACCAATTGATCGATGGGTAAGTTGAATTATTTGAAGTTGTGGTCTCGTTTTGGTGTAGTCATGCGCAGTCATGTACTTCGCTCTATCGCCATCGCTCTATCGCTCTATCGCCATCGCTCTATCGCTCTATCGCCATCGCTCTATCGCTCTATCGCCATCGCTCTATCGCTCTATCGCCATAGCTCTATCGCTCTATCGCCATCGCTCTATCGCTCTATCGCCATCGCTCTATCGCTCTATCGCCATCGCTCTTTCGCTCTATCGCCATCGCTCTATCGCCATTGCTCTATCGCTCTATCGCCATCGCTCTAGAGCTCTAGAGCACGATGTCGAAGTGACAATGGCCCCTCTCGGCCACCATAGTACCCTGTAACTCATCGACCCAACAAAATAAATTATGAATAATATGAAACTGTAAAATAATAGCATGGCAGTGTGAAACGTCAAAGGACCTACGAAGTAGGATTAGATTTGATTTAAGTGTCTACCTTGACCTAAGACAGCTTTGTCAAACTCGAGGTTTATAGGTCACCTAAGAAGGTCAAATTTTCATCAAAAGTAGGTCAACTCAGAACTTGCTGGTAACAGTCCCCTAATGCAAAAATCAAGGTTCTAATGTCAACGGTTCTCCTTCTTTTGTCGGAGAAAGTATTTGGATGAGCTAACTCACTGACTCATTACCGGACAATTTGTAAATGAGTGCCTACTTTGGAGAAATATATAATCCCCCAGTATATATTACCCTGCCATAAATCGAAAGTATGTCAAACATTATACATTTAGGCCTAGATGGACTCAGGTCATGATTTCAAAGCAAATACCGGTACACTCCTCCGAAATGAACAGTACACAGGTGTGGCAGGACATGACATGTATCTAATTTACTACATTGGTAATACACCATAACCTGATGACATATTGATGTATGCTTTATCAGGACAGCTGTTCCATGGAAACATACAAACTTGTACCTTGTAGGTAACTGGTAAAATAAAAATCGTAAAAAAAATTTCTAATACATCATTCGTAGCATTTGCGGCAACCCATACCTCCTTTACTTGGCTCCTCAGTTCGTAATCCGTTATGTCATCCAGTGTTGGTAACGCATTTTCTACACCATCTGCCAGCATTGAGTAAAGCAATGCACTGAAGAAGCACGGGGTAGGACCTCTGTGTACAATGCTGTAGGCAAATAATTTGCCAGCACACAAGTATAGTTTCCTATTCAGCGCTGAAAATATTACAGGTATAATGTTAATTACAACGCAGTACACAATTATATATATAAAAAGCTTTGTTTATCAGCGATAACACGAGATATCGATTTGTTCGAATACTTCGTGTTTGAAAGGAGGATAGTATCTGCATTGAAACGTGCTGATAATGAATTAGAAGTTTTGCATATACAAGAATTTCACTCGTGTTCAGTTACACCCTTTAAATTTCTCAAAAGTAATCTAAACTATGGTGTTCTGTTTGGGCTAAACATGCGTAGCGTGGCGACTCTTAGAAACTCATCACTCGCCCCGGAGCGTCGGAGCGGTGTCCGGCGACTGGTGACTTTCTGCTATCTTTTAACATGCTCATCGCGCGGCGGTATTTCTCCAGTATGTGGCAAATTACGAGTTTTACAATGTTGATAGATAGGACCAAACTGGCCGCGTTTTCCGTCGCGTGGCGAGTGGCCAGTTTTTACAGGCCAAAAGAATAACACAAAGTCACCGGTCGCCAGAGACCTCTCGCAAGCTAGCTTGACCCAAATGGAACACCATACTAAACGTTTTGTTGGATTGTGCGATTTCAGCCTGCTGTATAACACTTCGTTCAGTGTATATCTGCTAATCTAAAGGTGCTTACATAGCATCAATCATTTACCATTATAGTCTAATATGATCATTTTCTCTAGCTCCCCACCAGAGAAGATTGGCAGATCTTTCGCAGCGTTTAACGCTAGTCGCAGAAACTCTCGCATTGGCCCACCGTCGTCGATTGCATCTTCGTCAACACAGCGAACAGACAATTTGTGCCAAGGATGGAAACTGGATCTTGAAAATCCTCGGAATCCACCATCTAAAACATTTGTCCTGTCAACGTTAATGAGGTTTTTGGGAGAGGTAGTTACTTTCTGTTCCAGTCTTTCCAAACATTCCCGCAAAGTTTCTCTAAAAAAGATAATGCTAAAATTATAAAAGAATAGATTGATGTAATTTTGAACTATAGATCCAAAATCAATTATAAAAGGCCGATGGTTTTCATCGACGCAGATGAAGGAAACACTTAACATTAACTTAACATTGTCCCAGCAACGTGCTGTTGTCTCAGATTGTTTAGAAAGCAAAATTTAACGCGCTTGCACAACAACTTGTTCATTCACCTACGCTTAACGTGCTGTTACAAAACGCGTTAGGTGTAGCCGACTGAACGTCTTGTTTGAACCAACGCGTTAAGTGTTGCTGACTGCACACGTCACGTGTTGCAAAATCTGTGACAACAGCCGAACATGTTGCTGTAACAACGAGCCCTACCATGTTGGGTCATTTATTCAAGATCGACGTCCATTAACTTGGTTATCTAGGCTATTTGGGAAGAAACAATCTCGTCTATGACAGTTAATCAGGTTTTCATCAATTTCATTGCCGTCCAACTGCAGTGTTAAAACTTATTGACTGAGTGACATTGACAAGGAAAATTTGATGTTAATGCCTTGACTCACGGAAGGCTTTTGTCTTTGACCAAAAAGCACTACTCGATTAATTTCAGTTCTATGGTTTTGCAACATCAGTATACAATTTGATTTTTCTAAGCCGATTTCTATAACAAGCAATTCCATAACAGGAGAGAGAGAGAATTACGGTTTAATTCAATTCCATACCAGGTAACAATCTATCTGTATCAACGGTTTATTCTCAAATAAAGCTTTTGATGACGTCATTGATCCAGAAAGTTCTATTTTGGCAACCTGAGTAAACTTAGATGATTTTACTCCGAATATTCCGAGCAAAATACATATTCACTAGGATTGTTTCTTTGGGGCGGCTTCCATGGAATAAGTGGATATATATTCATTTGGAATGATCCGTTGTGATAAACAATAACAAGTGCATCAGTTTGATTGAGCAATGCTCACCGTTTGTCGACCTTCTCTGGCTTCATCAGGCGTAGACGGATGGAGATTAAATTTTACCTTTGAAATAAATATATAATTTTTCAAGCAGAATTACGACGAAGAAAAAAATAGCTGGTATATTGGCTGTTACATGTTCAATATATTTTCTTTATAACGATTTCTGGTAGTTGAACTGTTAGTTATGCGATGTCTTTAAACAAAATTCGCTCTATTTTAAATAAGGATGGCGGCCGTGAGATGTGTTTTCTAACGTCATAGGACTTGTTACAGGGATCAGCTGCTCCAGCCTCGATCGAAAGGTAAAATTATATCAAGGAGTTTTGAAGAAATGTGCTAAGAAGATGGCTGTAGTATTACCAGAATTTAATTCGCTGTATTTATTAAAAGACTGACGTCCTAGTGTCACAGAAAATAAGAAGAAACTCTCCCAACGGTAACGTTATAAAAACCTACTGTTGGTGTCCCAGTGTCTACATCCGAAAGGTCTGTGTTAGTGCTGGGCGTCTGAATGCAAGAAACAAGAAGCATTGTTTATTATTTACTGCAATACGATACGACTTCATACAATAATGATCGTCACTTCCTGATATATTGTATATTCTGCAGTTCTCTTCAGCTGGCAGTTCGCAGCTATCACTAACGTTAATAAAATCCAAAAACTCGACACTTCTGCGAAGCAAATGAAACCACATTTTGGGGACCCAGGTCTATACTTTGAGAGAAAACAAAGGGGAAAGCTGTTTGCACTCGTGACGATGGTGAAACTACCGAAATAGCAGAATGAAAATACATTGCCGAACAGTATGAATAACATTTCACTGACCCATGTTTTTAGAAAATAAGGTGCCAATCGATGATTTTATCGGTCATCGAGGACTATAGATTCTTTCTATACCCATACGATGACGGAATAACGTCCATTAATGTAGATCAAAATTAATAGCTCGAATAACATACGACTTTTCAGCAAGAACTGGAAATAGTACTATTGAATCATAGTTGCCTTGTCTGTGGGATATTGTATGGTTTATAACTACGTATAAAAGTTCTCAATAAATTATGAAAATTAATAAATATATATATATTTTATTTTTCTAAAGTGTTTTTGTCTTTCATAATTGGCTCAATTGAAGTCATTCCCATTAATGTCAAGTCGAGTTACTACAGGTTTTAATTTTTCACAATACCCTGACCTCTGTGACATAGAAAAACTTTTTCTTTTGTCATAGAGGTCAGGGTATGTTAGAGAATTAAAACCTGTAGTACCTCGGCTTGACGTCAAAGGGAAAGACAGTAGCAGAGCCAAAGATTAAAGAGAAAACACTTAGGAAAAAAAAAATATATAAAAGTCGATTTGAAAAAAATATATATATATTTAATAATTTTCATAATTTATTGGAACATTTTATACGTAGACATTGAATAACTACTTTGCACGATGAAGTTGCTAAATGATTCATAAATCACAAAACCGGACAACTAAACTAGTCTGCATTACATGTAGACTGAAGGTCATCCCGTGCCAAACAGCGGAGCACTGAGCATGTATGCTCGGGAGCACAGGCCCGCAAAACAAGAGGAGGGTGTGGGCGGTGGTATTAGGGAGAAGTGTCGAAATATGGGGTCTCTATATATAACCTAGCGACCGTTGTGCCCTGTATTTGTATATATACCAGTCTGTCATTTGAAAACAGTATTCCTTGAAAAGAACATTACGTTCGAAACTGCAGTCGGAATATAATGATGTAGAAAGTTGAGAAGGTTTTTTCGTTATTTTTCTTATATTACTGCTCCACACCAGCAAACTTCTTTTTTTACCTTTATCGACCCCGGTGTGGAAGATGCCTTCACTCGACGCTAAATGCATTCTACTTCAGAAATTAATCGAGTCACAGGAGAGATCCAATGTTATCCAACAGAAGCTATTGGATGAAGTATCAGACTTGAAAGTCGCATTCAAGTCTTTCACAGAAGTGACATTACCTGATCGCAACGCTGACTCGAATCAGGACGGAACAGCAGCCAATAACATTTTCACCAGCTTGAGAGATTATGTTGAAAACACGTATGGCTCTCTCCGCACAGTCACTAACAACCTACTAGAAAGCGATATTTCCAAGGAGAAGAGAAATATTGGTAATATCTGGAACCGTAAGCTCAACTCATGGAAACAGAGTTTTTTCAATGCCATACGGACACAGGGGACAGCGGACAGATATAAAGAATTTCTTTCCAGGGATATTCCCTTCATCCCAAAGAAATTTCGTGTCGCAACCAACCACTCGGACAGTGAGAATCAAAGGGAAATAAAAAAAGACCTGGAGATCAAAAAGGTGAGAACAGAAATCCTTCTTCTCGAAGATCGACACATTCATCTTGTTGAAGCCTATACCAAATTGGATGAGGAAATGAAGGACTTAATTTCCAATCAAACCAGTGGTCCTGTACAAACAAGACTGTTGGAATGGTGGGCCTCAGACATCCAGAAATCTGAGCAAAAATCCAGAGATTCGTGGGCCTCTAAAGATTCATGGCTCATGAATCTACCTAATGAGATCTCTGATATAGAAGAGACGGAGCCTAAGCGCCTAGATGAAAACGTGACGGATAGACGCCAAACTCGCTCAAAGTCAACTCGTTTACCAACTAATCCGCGGAGAGAGCGAACACGGGAAAGTGATTCGACCTGGGAGTCACATGAAACAGGCCCGAGATACACTAGGAGACCAGTTCGAAGACCAGCCCCTGAACGACCCACAACTAATCGAGGAAGAAGACCATATCGGCATACCTCTTCACCGAGTTCCAACCCTGTACCTCCAGGTGTCAATCATCTGGACCACCCAAGAGGCACGGTGTTTATTGGACAATTCAGGAATGGATCAGTCAATTCAAATAACACTGAACAATCCTATTCTGACAATAATCGTTTTTTAGGGAACCGCGGTCCACGGAAGAGGAACCGGTATCAAAACAACCGGTTCCTAAGGTAATTAATTTATCTTCATTAACCTTAACTGATGAGCAAATTAATATACTCAAGCTGGGTTTAGACTTCACCCCTACCCCTGCGCCAAATCCGGATGATCTATCCAAAGATATCCGAGCTTTTAGCAAAAAGCTTAGAATGTGCGAATTAATGCATAACTCCAGTAATTATGATGATGAATCATTAGTTAGAAATTTGTCTACTTTTCGACCCCGTACCAGCGATGATGATCACTTGGAATTATTCATAGACAATTTGAATAACATCCCGTTAACATCTTCATCGAATCCGCGGTCCAACATATCATCACACCAGAAATCTGCTATCAAGAATCTTTTATCAAACCCGGATTTAATTATCAAAGAGGCTGATAAAGGTAAAGCCGTTGTCATAATGGATAGAGATTATTATAAAGAGAAAATTCTGGAAATGATTAACGACAAAAACACATACAAGGAAGAAGATTCTAACCCAGACAACCAAATATTAACGAATCTTCGCAAACTTGTTAGGAAGCACGAAACCATTTTAACTAAAAAGGAAATAGGTTATTTGACCAAATTTGAATCTAATAGCAGTAACTTTTACGGTCTCCCTAAGATTCACAAGTCTGAAGAAATAAAACAGGCTATCCAAATTCAAAAATCGGAACACGTTACAATTCCCCGTCCCCGTGACCTTAAATTCAGACCTATTATAGCCGGACCATCTTCCCCGACTCAAAGAATAAGCCATTTAACAGATATCCTTCTCCGACCTTTTATCAACCATGTCAAAAGTTATGTAAGAGATAGTTTGGATTTCTTAAACGGCCTACCAGATCAGGTGAATTCTGAAACTAAAATGGCTACATTTGATGTAAATAGTCTATACAGTATTAAAGTTTTCCCTTTTTACAAAGCACTAAATGAGAATCAAGCCTTATTGGATGTTAAAGAAACGATGTTTATAGAAAGGTATGGTTCCGAATTAAACGGATCACATAGACCTTGAATATATTTGTTATTTTGTTTGTTTAACAACTTTGAGAAATTAGATTTCATGCAATACATGTACGTATTTATCAAACTGTTGAAGCATGCCATATCCTGAAAATACCCACCTCTGCTTCGCAGACCAATTATGTTTGATTTTGATTGTTGTTTACTGCATGTATTGTACTCGTTTGAATTATCCCTTTTAATCTCTCTTTTCATGTTTATTGTGACCAACTGTTTCTATTAATGTCAGCATGTTATCAAGTCACTGCTTGCTTAAGCCAGGCACGTCGTCTAGCGACCGTTGTGCCCTGTATTTGTATATATACCAGTCTGTCATTTGAAAACAGTATTCCTTGAAAAGAACATTACGTTCGAAACTGCAGTCGGAATATAATGATGTAGAAAGTTGAGAAGGTTTTTTCGTTATTTTTCTTATATTACTGCTCCACACCAGCAAACTTCTTTTTTTACCTAACCCCATACTTTATATAAATCCACAACAAGGTATGAAACGCACTTTGGGAGAATCGAGAAATAAACGCAAACAATACATCAGCATATTCTACAAGTATCACTTTATATATTTCCGTCGTCAAATTAGTAAATTTGTGCAATTTTCTACTTTTGCCGGGCGATTCAACATCCAGCGTAACTGTCCATCCATCTAGGAACAGTGAGATTATGGCGGGCTTCGTTCTCAATTCTGATTGGTCAGTCGCGACAGCTGATCAGTGTTTGATCTCTCTCTTGCCGGAGGCGTGTCTCGACTGACCAATCAGAATTGAGAACGAAGCCCGCCATAACCTCAGTGTGGAGGACATTTCTAAATAGTATATAGAGAGTAGATTAGAGTAACGCCCAATTTCACAGAATATGTGTCCAGTGTCCTTCTTACTGTTTCATTGCATGCAAAGTGATTCAAGAATGTGATTGCTATAATTAACAAAAAGAGAAAGTAACTCTTTTTATATAAATGTCTACAAAATAATATTTACCAATGACTCCTGCATAGGTGATGCAATATCAGGCAGTGTTGAAGATGTGTCGACATTTTGTTCGGACCTTGGCGACATTACCTCTTCAGTGGTGTGGGTATTTCTGCTTTCCTCAATTAATATTACATCATCGTCACTAATTTCGCTGTCCGCAGTAGACGACGACTGTACAAGGTTGCCAGGATTTTCTTCAACAGCCACAGTACTATTACTTGTACTCTCACCTGATGTGCGTAAATATTGCCGTGGTTCCCATTCGGGCTCTGTGGACGTTGATGAATTGTTCGGTGATTGTGTCTGAACTTCCATTGTGTCGCTGTTCCCTCCCTGTCCCCCATCATGTGTCTCCTTCTTCGTTGTACATACATATACTCGCAGCGTCTTCACTTTCGTTTGGTCATAGATGTTTCCGACTGACCTCGTTCCAAATTCTGACATATGAAAGTCTTTTAATTCAAAGATGAACTCATCTTCCTTGCCCTTTTGTGAAATACCATCTGGGAAAAAGAGAGTTTTTCCCAATGGAAGCAATTCACCGACACCAATATCCCTTTGGACATCCAGTTTTCTGGTGCCACCACCACATTGGCTCCTCACCTGTTTGTACGACAGGGAATTGGGATCGAAGTCCAGCCACCCCATCTCTACTCTCCTGGTGGGTTTGTCTTTGTTAGCTGTTCTTCTCTCCTGGGATGTAGACGGTCCTTCGTCATTCGAGAAAGGTCGCCGTCTCTGTTTTCTTTTACCTATTTTTGCTTTGAGTCTATCTACCGTGTTTGCAATAGCACGTTCTGTGGACGACTGTTCATCCTCGGTATTTCCAGAATTCTGTCTGCATCTACAGAAGCTTATTGCAGCTATTCTATCGCCGAATGAGGGAATGTAATTTTTCAGTTTACTGTCATGCATCAAAAGTAGGGCTTCGGGATCAATCTGCAAAAGAGAAAAATGATATTAACCCTGTCAAAAAAAAAATGAGAAAACAGATCCGTAGAAACGTGTTTTTTAGTTAATAATCCTCAACAAGCTGGTCAGGTTCTGTTCTCCGTCCAACATGAGAATAATCCGTGAGAAATATACTCTCTAAAAAAAACTGAGCGAAATTTCACTTAAGTAAGAGTGGAAATTCATCCCACTCAATACTTGATTGAGATTTTCACCCAACTTCAGTTAATTTTGACTCAACTTGAGTTAATTTTCACTCAACTTGAGTTAAATGCACTCAAGTTGAGTGACATTCACTCAAGCATAAGAGTGGAAATTGATTCCACTCGAGTTGAGTGAACTTGAGTGGTTTCAACTCAAGTTGAGTGAAAAGTAACTCAAGCTGAGTGAAAAGTAACTAACCCAAGTTTAAGTGAACATGTACATTTCATTCAAACTTGAGTGTTCAAACTTGAGTGGAACAGTTCACTTTTTTAGAGAGTACACAGTCTTATAGCCTGGTGAATAAAGTTATCGATGCATTCGTATTTGTAGTCACAGTGGAACAAATAATAAAGTGTGGTGAGAATGTGCCCTTACTCCATACAGAGCGACACTCATTTACTTTTCTTACACTTTGGGCTTTAGACCATAAAAACAAAAATGATGTCACCGAATTATACGTTATTCTCTTTAGATACTCCGAACATATAATCTGAGAAATATATCTAGTGCCATACATATTTGACAGCCCGATCAACCTGCGACAAATGGGGTTATTAAAAAGTTACGTCACTAATTCTCGGAACAGAGTTTGACCGTGAAACTCGGTCTAAGAAAGTTATACCTTTTCTTCTCTCATCAGATGCAACTGGCTCTCCGGTACCCCCCTTCTTCGTAGAAATTCCAGTAAGTCATCCATTTTCATTAGTATACTGAAAACGAACAAGATATTTCCCCGATTAACTTAACAGAATATCCCAGGGAGTGGTGAAGATCGAAGAAAAAAAGAAATAAATCAATTCAAAATCTTGCGCGAAGTCACAATATAACACATTCGTTATGCATTTTTATCTTCAAGTACCATATCTCGTGAGTTAGTTGTCTCAAAAACACGCACAGAGGCTTGTTACCGTTGTTAATTGGTTAATTATGTTGATTTGGGGGAGGTGGAGCCATGGTCGTGATGGTACTTCTCGCTCACTGATAATTTTGAAATTAGGGGGTTCATTGATCTAAAACTTATATGAAAATATGTTTATCAAACTATCTAATGATAAAGTTTGTGTGCAAGACATTTGATTTTCAGTCTGTTGACTTGAAAGCATTAATGTGTTTGCTTAAATTCTGTCAACCTGGTCATTTTCTGTCGCGGTGTACCTGAGATGCTTTCACTTCTCCTCTGCTTAATTATCCCTTAACCGATAAGATACCAGGCGATTTAAACAGTTGCGTAAATTTTCCTGGGATAAGGGTCAGTAAGATTCTCAGACCAGTAGCTTCTTCGCGTGCGTGAGAGGTGACACATCACAGTCACACGTAGTGTCCAAAGCATGTACTCTAGAGCTATGTCTAACTTATTTATAAATATCAATCACACTAAAACCGCATCTCACTGTTAACCCTCCACAACATGTAAATCCTGCAAACATATGCCAACGATAAAGTACAACAACCACACATGAGTTTTCAAAAAGAAATATAAACGGAACACTGAAACCAAGTTGGGTGATATACCGGTACTGTGAACATCAACAAAG
This sequence comes from Hanleya hanleyi, assembly GCA_036873755.1. Classification (NCBI taxonomy): domain Eukaryota; kingdom Metazoa; phylum Mollusca; class Polyplacophora; order Lepidopleurida; family Hanleyidae; genus Hanleya; species Hanleya hanleyi. The sequence continues at coordinate 44,569 of JAVTVY010009720.1, forward strand.
TTATGCAAGACAATCGACACAAGTTAGCCTAATTACAGGCTGTTAGGTCAACACAGGTATTAAGTAGCCTTCAAGGTCACGGTGAATTACAGTCCAAATAAACAATACGTTCACAGGGGAACACCATCAATACAAGGCAATCAGCAGATGGCAGATGCTATTCGAACAAGACCAGGCATCCACAGGCGTGAAGACAGACAGCTGTGCCGTTACCGTACACGTACGTACACACCACCCTTGCATTTCTATCAAAAGGTGACACGAATGCGGACTCTAAATGCAACTGATTTTAAATAAACTGAACCACATTGGTGAGATTGTCGTACCTTAATCAGACCCAAATCAAAATACAAACGAATAAGGCGATCAGTCACGAACCTTTTGAATATCTATTGCGTTGAATACGAGCGAAAAACCTTCATAAAGTACTCAACCTCTCGCACTTGTACGTTCCATGCGCTTTCATTGGTAAAGAAGATAATCCTGTTGTCGTGGGACGAGATAATTATGTCGTGGGACGAGATAATTTTCCGCGAAAAAAAGATTTTGCATGATTTCTGCGGATCCGCAGTTAACAACGTAGTTGTAAAACCTGTTGCCTTTGGTCAATTATGTCGTGGGACGAGATAAATATGTCGTGGGACGAGATAAATATGTCGTGGGATGAGATAATTATCTCGTGGGACGAGATAAATATGTCGTGGGACGAGATAATTATCTCGTGGGACGAGATAATTATGTCGTGGGACGAGATAAATATGTCGTGGGACGAGATAAATATGTCGTGGGACGAGATAATTATGTCGTGGGACGAGATAATTATCTCGTGGGACGAGATAATTATCTCGTGGGACGAGATAATTATGTCGTGGGACGAGATAATTTTCCGCGAAAAAAGGATTCTGCATGTCCCCTCTACGGTTCCGTAACAGGCAGACTAATTCAGCATCATGTCTCGATGATAGATGTACTATCTCCAGTTTTGAAATACATTTACAAATGGTCTGATGTTAATGAAGCTGTGTTGGTCTGCCTGCCAAATACCGCCGATCATTCCTAAGTTAGGTGGAATGAATTTACAGTAAATCGGCTTAATATTCAGCAGACATGGACTCCGTCGTTGTTGTATCCTGTCTCATTTAAAGAGGCTATCAAATCTTCGAGAAATCTCGTAAGCCGAAACTGGAATCTATTATCCGGGTTTTATGGACACCATCACCCGAGTCAACAGACGACCTTGCGTTACAACATCTTAAGATCGCACACAAGCCCTTGTCGTCTTGAAGACCGAAACTTCCATAGCATGAAGAAAAATTTCCATTATATTGCGGTACATGTATGTTCAGAGTATTCCACGGGAACTGGATTGTAGGTTTCTTGCATAACATCACCTTGAAGTAGCAAATTTGTGCGACATGGTCTATTTCCATATGAAAAACAACACGTTTTTATGTAAACATATGAAGGCAGTCCAGATCCAAACAACTTTAAACCAAAATATTGATCGTGTCAATAAGCAGTTATAATCCAAAAACGGTTCGGGTTCCGGACTAGCTTCGTATGATTGTCCAGAGAAACACGTGTTGGTTTCACCCTGAAATTGATGATTTTGCACAAATCTAATACATTAATGGGCAGTTATTGAAGAGCCCTTATAAGCTACAGGGTCTGAGAATTATACTCGAGAACATACTCACAAGGGTAATATTCTCCTTTGGCTAACTGAATAATTATCCTTTTCAGTTAAGTGCTCGAACGGAACGAATTGTGGCACGGATTATCGCCAAAATTCCACGCAATCGTGTATTTTTGATCCAAATTTCGAGAAATATAGACACTTCACCATCTCAGAAATGACGCTTTATTATGGTACACACAAATATATATCAACGTCCTTCATCCAAAGATCGATTCCATATAGCAGAACTAGCACTATAGCATCAAATGGAAAAAGTAAAAAACAAAACACAACACCAATCATGTTATACATAAACATAGACTAGCTTCCTGATAGATAGAATCGGTCAACAGTTTTCAAAGATGCTGGCAAGATATCATGATCTTCCAGAAATATCAAATCCGTATCGCTGATCAGTATTCTTTTTTTTATATTCATATATTTTTGGCCATTAAATTGCCACTTTATTCATACAAATGAAATGACAGACAGTATGAACAAATCAAATATACATGTTGGTATTTGGCATTAATATAAAGACGACCACACACACACACATATATATTGATAACATAACTCCTCATTCAGTATGCTATATAACATCTTTGAATTACTTGACAAGTTGTCATATAGTAAATATATATATAGGCTAACACAGATTTTACTATGTACAGGTATGATAGGGGTGTAATAATAGGAGACAATTGAACTTTTATACAATTACTTCTGTCAACAATTTTCATCAGAATCATTTTCTGCGTCGGTGACGGCATGGAGCCATGGTTCCCAGAGAAGGTTGAACTTCTGAGGATTTGATTTTTTCATCGAGATATATTTTTCTATGGAGTACTGCTGTTATATGACGTTTTGAAGTGCCAAAATGGAAAAAGACTGTCTTTCAAATTTAGATTGGTAAATATAGTGTTTAGTAACGAGTATGACGAGATTAAATATTTTTGAAAAGTCTGTTGTCATAGTTTCTCCGAATAGAATATTTTTGCCGCCAATGCGATCGGCAAATTTGTTGCGTGATGTAACCATGCCTCGATGTCACGCCGATTTTATCGCAGTCCCAAAAGACGTGCTCTATAGTTTCTAGATGGGGACTATAAAAGTAACATGTCTTTATCTTGAATGCCAATTTTTTTCACATAGCAGTTTGTTGCCAGTATTCTGTTGTTACTACGAAATCTTTGTAACACAGAGCAGCAGATGGTCTTGAATGGGAGTAGATAAACCTCGTTCCCTTTAATTTCCTGTATATTCATTATCGATTCCCATCTCACTTGCGAACTGGGTCTCGTAGACTTAAAAATATCTTTACATATCTTTACTACCTTTGCTTTATTTTGAAAGGCTGTTTAGGTTAAATGGGACATACGGTCGTACAGTTGTAATTTTTGTCTTTACGTCGGTTATTAATCTTCTCTCAATAGATTCGATTGCCAAAATTACTCCATTGTATTCCAGAAAATTTGTTTTAATGTTATGAATATCGATAAATTCTTCCACGGAGAGGCAGAGTTTGTTCTATTTCTCGACGTTGATAAGATCCATGACGCATTTCACACCTTTTTCAAAGCAGTGCCGGTAATAAACCGGCGTGTTGTTTACCATAATATCATCGTTCTTCTGTATCTTTGCATTTTCTATTCTGTGTATATATTTGGGTTTATTTTTCTGTTCGACCTTGCTCCATGCACCCAACACATTCCTTCAGAATACATTATTACATCCATTCATCAGAGTGGGAACAAAGTTGGCTCCAAAGGCGCCCGGATGCTTAAAACCATCTATGGATAAATTTAATATTGGGACCCAATTACACACTCCAGAGAGTTGCTTTCGAATCCAGGACGACTTCAGAGCCAGCATGAAATTGTTAATATCGACAATTTTCAGTTCACCGTTCTAATTTTGTATTAATTGGAATATTTTGACTTTGTCAACTGCAGAGTTCCAAATAAAAGGAAAGAACATTTTATTTAACTCTTTTATGACTGAATCCGGGGCGTTTAGAATGGTTAAGCACATATAATTGAGTTCGCAGATTATTAACGTTTGAAGACAGTGATTTTTTCAATAGGGGTTAAAATTCGCTGAGATCATTGTCTTGAGATACTACGGATATTCTTCAAAATTGTTTCGTAATTTAGTGATATCACTTCAGCTAGATTGATCAAAAATTGTATACCAAGCAAGGTGAATTGTTCGCATCCCCATTCAAGTTTCCAGTAGCTTCCACCGATTTTGCAGACCCACCTAGTATAAACGTAGTGTCGTCTGCATATTGGTTGATTGTGTATTCTAGATCCCATATTTGTATATCCTTTATATCTACGTTTTGTCCGGTTAGAATGGAAAGGATTCCCGCGCATAAGACGAATAGATATGGAGACAGGGGGTCTCTTTGTCTACACCCGCTTGCGACACTGAAGAAGTCAGAAAAATGCCGTTTTTTTAATGATAGACACCGATAGTTTTTTGTAGAAAACATCGATCCATTGTTTTTAGAGGGTCCGAAATTGAAAAAAAAGATCTGAGATAAAAGACCAAGAGACAGTGTCAAAGGCTTTTTCAAAGTCAACCAAAAGGAGTAGACCAGGTACATTTTGTTGTTCTGTATAGTGCATCAGGTCGCACATCAACCTTATATTGTCATCTATATATCTCCCACTTATGAACCCAGATTGGTTTTCTGAGATTAAGGTCTTTAAAACACATTTATTTCTTTCGGCAATACATCCTGACGCAATTTTATAGCTTACATTCAATAATGAAATTGGTCTCCAATTTTTCATGAATTGTTTTGGTTTGCGTGGTTTTGGTATACATGTTATGATATCCGACTCTGTGTGACTGTCCCGTTTGATAGCCATAACTCATTGACCGC
>JAVTVY010009721.1:0-42785 GCA_036873755.1 Hanleya hanleyi
TTTGCCTGCATGAATGCATTTATGGCTGTACGGTGTATCATTTATCATTACACGGAAGGATTCCCAACTTCAAGAAAATAACGAAGATCGATCTTCATTATCCCCGGATTCTCAGAGAGATATGTTTTCTTCTTCCCATCACAATCAACTTTAAATTAGATCCAAAAACATAATATTATATGCTCTAAATTAGAATGCCCAAATCTATCATGACGTCTGAAGCGGCCCATCTGAAGTGCTCCCGCCGAGGTCCGCGTGCAAAAACAACAGTCTTCGGTCTTCAATTTCACATTCCGGTTTTCTTGTGCAAAGAGTGAAGGCTTTATTAAGAATTTCTTCCATTCACTCTAGATCTATATTCTATTTGAATTCCACAATATGATCGGTTATGAAAGCAAATGTAAACTGTTCATAAGTTTGTGCGGTATGAGAAAAGAAAAAGCCATTCAAAATTGTTGAATAATATTTTTTTATCAGAATTTATATTTGTCTTATATATTTTTCTGTGCTATCGGTAAAATTATCTTGCACCCTTCTCGTTTATTATCACATTAGACAATTTTTTAGCATTATGTAATTTTTTCGGAATAATGTTGAACTAATTTCATGTTTATTTTATATTTCAGATACTCCCGAGAGACTCGTTTTTCAATGTTGTCTTTGTCCTGTTCGTTGTTTTGTTGTTGTTTGAATCTTCTTTAGTTGAAATGTTAGTTTTCTCGGTATGTAAACTTCAATTTAATATTTTACGTAGTATTCTGAAATTCTGTTGGTGCATGGCCTGGAGAAAGCTGAGCTCACTAATCTTTTCACTTACCCGGTTGCCGGCATGACCGTGTACTCAGACGATACAAACTTTGGAGATTTTAGAAATAATTTCTAATGCCAGGGGAATATTTTTGATGACAAATAATTGCATAGACAGAGTTTGGAATATATTGTGAGTTTCGACAGCTGATGTGATTTATTAACTGATAAATCCACGAAAACCCCGTTCCCTCCTATGTGAATCAGATAATAGACTGTATTACTGTCAGTTAATTTAGGTATTAACAGACAGTGATAGTGTCATTCTCGTCTCGCGAGACTCCCTACTGCGAGAAAGAGTCTCACGCGTAAATGGGAGCCATCCCCCCAAAATTTGGGGGGTGAGTAGGCGGCGTATGATTATCTGGCTTGTCACTGACCTGCTGACTCCGCCGAGTTAGAAGCGAATTGCTAAATATAACGTGGGCTATATAATTGGGAAATGACTCTTTCCGTTTCGGAGCATATCAATCGCGAACAAATTATTGTCGGTATGTATACTTGGCCGTGAAAGCGAGTTACCTAATACAGGAAGTAGTTCGCGGGTAGACACGGCTCGCTTTGAGAATGATGTCATGCTGCCTCGCTTTGAGATTGGACATTCAAAAATGTCACCAGTTTACATGAGAGTCGCTTTGGTCTCCCGCGGGTAGACACGGCTCTCTTTGAGAATGTGATAGTGTACCAGAACTCCGCCAGCGATTGGTCGTTCGATCCGCGCCATTTTGAATCGAGACCAGCTTTCTCATTGGCTCGCTATTTTTAGGATGAAAGGGCTTCCCTCAAACAGCAATCATGGCGACCGACGATATCAGGACGAATGTGATGTTGAAGCGAGCTCTTGCTCAAACACTTCAGTTATACGTAACTCGACGTATTTGAATAATGAATTCTCCAAGTTCTTCTTTTTCCCTGCCTCTGATTGTATTAAAAAAAACTTGACATTTTTATTCCCACAGCAAATGCACACATTCTTTTCCCGAACTTTCAGCGGAGTTGCCATCTCTGATCTCCGCCATGCTCATGTGCTGGATCTGTATCTGAAACCCCCGAAACCACGTGTGTCCGGTCCCGTGACGTAAGCATGGCCTCGTTCTCGATCTCAAAATCTGCCGTCAAACACGTACCTTGGATTAGCCAGACATTGGCCCTCCGAAGCAGGGCCCAATGCTATAGGCTAAATCAGATAACTGCATGCATTCGTCCAACTACGGTACTGCCCACGAATTCAGGTGAATAAATCATTTTAACTGATCATGCACGGACACGTGGCCGACTAGATTCTTTCTTTCATTCCTGGCACGTTACCATACGAAGACAGTGATGGAAATCAACAGTATTAACTCAACAACAATGTGAATTAAGTCTATGGATATTGGCCTTCGCCATATGCTACGCATATCGCTGGCTTGCTCGTCGATCGGGTTGTCATACTTATGACGTCACATATACGAAAACATGGCGACCGTAAATGTCGCACTTTATCTGCTAACCCCCTTGCGTTTCGTAGCAAAATATAATATCTTCCTGGTTAAAACTCTGAGAATTTTATTAAATTAAAGCAGAAATCCCAAACCGTAAAATTTCATGATAAAAATGAAATTGACAATTTCGCTGCATTAGCACTTTAAGAATATCCACAACCTCGTATCCACATTTCCATATCCGCATTTACATATCGACTTCCACATATCCACATCCGCATCTATGCATCCACATATCCACATCCACATCTTTATATCCTCATCCATATATCGATATCAAAATCTCTCAAATTATCTCTCGCTCTTTCTCACATTTCCACATCCACATCGACTTCACATATCCATATCCACATCTTTATAATATACACATCCATATAATACCCACATCTATATTATATCCACATCGTTTCAATATCAACATCTATATATCCGCATTTGCATAATATCCACTCCAAGTAATTTTGAATATACATAGTATGATACAACCACCTCGCTGGGGGTCTAATAACACCCCAGCCACCAGTCAGATTTTTGGACCGGATTCGGGGCCTTCGCGCACATCGCCGGAAGTGACATCATATATAGTAAAATAGATGTTTAACGAAAATTTTGATTACTTTTCAAGTCTGCATAATACCTCCGTTGACCTAGCGTTAAAAGAATTATCTGGAGATAATTTTCCCTGTTTATCTGGACAGAGCATATGAAAAGTAGTTCGCTCATGTGCAACACTAAAGGAGTCGTTTGGTCGGATTCAAACTGAGCCGTGCGTTGGTTGGTTTCCCCTATACGTCATAGCAACGTAGTATAGGTCAACTTCCGCTATTGGAGGCAGGGATGTTATTGGAGCCTGCGAAATGGAGCATGCGCTGTGGGGAGGTTGAGTATGATAGTGTCAAAAGGGGAAGTAACTCCACTAAGGCTGAGGTAACCATACTAATGGGAGATAATTCTATTAAGATTGGAATTCAATGAATCTGCAAGGGAGGTAACTCTTCTCGCATGATTATATCACAAACTTCTATAATAAGAATAATAACAGAATCCTTCCCTGTGGAACCCCAGGCAAAGGGAAAGTAACTGCATTTAAGGAAGATAAGCAATAAGATCGATATACATCAAGTCAAGAAGAGAGGCAACTACTTTAAAGTTTATATATCAAATATATAAAATTTTAAGAATAATAAAATTTTACCTGTGTTTGCGATGTGGATGTGGATGTGAAATGTGGATGTATAGATGTGGGATGTGAAATGTGGATGTATAGATGTGGATGTGGATTTAAAGATGTGGATAGAAAGATGTGGATGTATAGATGTGGATGTGGATGTGGATATGTGGGAGTCGATGTGGATGTGGATGTATAGAAGTGGATGTGGATATTACTAAGACGTAGATATGGTATAGATGTGGGTATATAGATGTGGTTATGTGGATGTGGATATATAGGTGTGGATGTGGTTATATCGAGTGAACATCTCGATGCGAATGCATAGGAAGGAACTTTGTTATTTTCATTATTATATATATTTGTCTGTGACATAACGTTTCAAGTAGAGTTATAGGTAAATATTTCTCTGGACCCGACCATGGCTGGGATAACTTTAGTATTCAGATCATTGACGTCGTCTACCCATCTACCAAGGATCTCCCCTTTGGATGTGAGAGAAAAATCCGAGAGCTGGGACTATTCTGGATGCTAGAACTTGAGTCAGTGTTCCCGTATGGTTTAAATGATGATGTCAATGGGTTCGGCAATATAACAAACCACCGTTCAAATATATTTGATATTACCCAGCTATTTAAACCCCAACAACGCTGACATCGCATCCATGGTTGTAGAAAGTTTAATAGTGCGCTGATTCTCGATCATATCACTACAAATTACTTAGTGGGTTTAACTAACACACCCAATATTATACATAGCTTACGTACTGTTCTCTATGCGTTACCTCTGAGAGCTTTAAATCTTATAGCCAGAGATACACAATGATCTGTCCTCAAGAAAGAGAGAGAGAGAATTATGGTTCAACGTCGCGTTCAGCAATATTTCCGCTATATAGCGAGTCTTCAGGAAATATTATACCACCCACAACCAATAAAGTTTGTCGAGATATAGCGTATTTTCGATTGTATCGTCCAGTGGACATAATCGAAACATTCCAAGACCGGATTTTCTTGAAACTCAACTCCTTCGATTAAGGACTGGACATAATTAATTTACCTCGAATCCTGAATGATCCAGAGATACGCAACGCTGTACCAAACTATTTGCGAAAGGGGGAATTGTTGTACTAGTTCGGACTATCGCTTGGCAAGTCATCTCGAGTTCTCCACCGATCCAACAATGAATCTCGTTATCATAAGTTTTAAGGAACATCTCGCACCAACTATAATTGTTGAGCCATTTGGTGAGTTATTAAGGAAACATGGTGTTCGGTTTATACAAGAAATTGTTGACCTCAGTTACAGCAATATATTCCTCAAGTTGGTTAACCACAGTAACGAATACGTCAAGCTTTACCCAAATACACGACTGGGCAAGTGCACATGTCTGTATGACAATGTAGACTTTAAGCCACATCTGTGTTCTGCAAGCAGTACTCAGAACGACATTCCGGCCTCTTCACCTATACTGAGCATCTCATAGAAATGTGGAAAAGGGGTTCTGTCCACTTCAATGGAGAAAAGAAAGCATCTTTTGTAACTTTGCTTGTGAAATATCAATCTGTCTTTGCAAAGTCTGCAGATGATCTCGGCAGAACAGACAGAGTAGAAGATCGCGTTAACACTGGAAATTCTGCCTCCATTCGACAGCCTCCTAGAAGACTCCCACTTGGCAAAAGTGAGATAGTTAAGGAAGAGTTATAGAAGATGAGTGCCAGGAATGTGATTGACCCATCTCAGAGCTCTTGGGCATCACCGGTTGTATTGGCCTCAAAGACGATGACGATGAGACGATGTCTCAATGACGCAACTGTGGCAGACGCCTACCCCTTGCCTCGTGTGGCCGACTGCCTCCACTCCCTCAATGGATCCACTTGCTTAAATTGTATGGATTTCAACTCCGGATTTTGGCAAATCGAAGTAGCACCACAGGACAGGAAGAACACAGCCTTCATCACACCGAACTGATAATGCTGCAGTGTCCTGGATGAAGAATGTGAAAAGTCCGACAGGTCAAGTAGCCACATGGCAACAGGAGTTAGAAAACTACAACTTGTAAGTAACTCACAGTTACCAACAACCTGAAGTCAAAGAAACGGTCTCTGTAATTCGGACAACCTGTTTGGTCGTGTGACCCTGTACGAAAATCAGGAGTTTGTTATAAACTCACATCTAAATGGAAAGGCCCATATGTTATCGTCAAACGTTTAGACGACATAACATATCTGGTTCAAAAAAGTGCTAAACAGTAACCCAAGTCTTACCATATAGATCGTCTTGCACAGCACCGGGGGAGCCACCCACCAGCGTGGTATAAAAGTTTCTGCTTGGAGTCCCCAAAAGTGTTCAAAAAGTTGGCCAGAATGATCACCTTCCCCATTGGGTAAGAACGTCAAAGTTAAAAGTGGGACACTAGAGTGGAAACACGAACTAATACCATGGAGAAAATTTACAGCAATTAATAGACAACCATGAATAGACGATACTGGGATTGTGCAACAGTGGAACTGAGCGAGTGTCCAGTAATCCACAAGGTGGAGATTGTCAGAAGGAGTCCAGTGACTTATGAGATCAGGGGTCAGAACTGATCACCATGAAGTGCCTGACATGAGGGACATTGTCCTTTGACAACGGTGCGCTGTAATGCCTCCGCCTAAGATCAGATAGAAACCTATGCAAGTAGCGTCTGTGGGTTTGTCATGGTAGAGTAGAGCTGTAGATTGTACATTGCTGTGATTCTCAGAGGGTGCTATGGAGGTAGTCTTGTCTTAACCTGTCCCCGCATTCACCCACTTGAAAGTACTTTCGTATTTCCAGAATGGCGTCCACAGACAACAGTTGTTGGTTATGTCCATCGCGCTTCTCGTATAACAAGGAACTAAAGATGAACCTGGCATATGCGGCGGATGCTAGATCTACGCCTCCATATGGAAAAGTTTCATCCAATGAAATTCAGCGAGTGTCCTCGTGAAGTCAATGGATTCTGGCTGGCCACTTCTCCCCAAAACTATGCCGAGATATTTCGGAATACAGAGTGGAATACCAGTGTCTCTCTGCGATCCCGATATGTTGTCCGCCTGTGGTTAAAAAGTGTAGGAAGCCATCACGCTGAGCACAAAGTTGGGATGACGGCTGGGAAACTGCAAAGAGGAAATCACCATTAGCAGAATCCTCACCCATTCTTGGTGTCCTTGAAGCACATTCCAGCCAGAAGCCGCGTAAAGAGGCAACCATTAACAGCAAGTCCGAATATGACCCCTGGAGCCCAGATTGGGAGGAAAGCCTCGAGATAGTTGATCTGCAGTTGGGAAGTATTTCATGGTCATGGCTGAGATCCGAAGGCATGTTCATTGAAACCATCTATCTTCGGCAACCAGCGATCACTAACAGCATTGACGAGGCGTCTGGCCATCATAGTTGGTCAGAAAGACAAGCTGCCCGAAAGGCCCATTGGCGACGGGATATATGAAACGAACCGACGTCCCCAGTGCATTACAGCAACTGCACTGGGGTTCATGGCAGATGAAATTGAAATGGTGTCCAAATGGGTCGATCCTCAGTTTCATTTCAGTTCGGTGACTGCAGCACCAGTGGTTGAACAAGTCACTCTGGATGATAACATCAGTCTAGAACAGGAGGTATTGGAAGCCATGGATCAACAGGCCCCCGAGGAAGGTACCTCTGAACCACAAGTTGATATGCCAATGAACACTCAGTCCTGTAATATCCGGTGTATATTAGATTGTTTCATTTGTCTACTATATTCTTGTTGTACATAAGAGTAGCACAGTTCTGACAATATCCTGAGTGTATTACTTGAATAACTTTTAGAATTGAATTCAATGTTCAATGTTGTTGTTGACATTCCTTGCGAGCTATTTTTAGATTATTGACTGTGGTTTGTAGTCCCAGTTTACGTGAAATTTTCAGGACAAAAGCATACTGTTAAGAATTGAATAGGTCATACCTTATTTCTCTAGGTCTCAAAGATAATGTTTAGGGTCGTGACTAAACCGTTGATACTCTTCATTCGATGTCATACTGTACATTTTGCTGTATTTGACGACAGCGCCATTATGAACTTGAGTGGTCACTTGATATATTTTTATGTCAGAAATATGTGTTTTTCTAGTCTGTCATGCCATCAAATGTTATTTAGAAATGTGGATTAAGAGTTTAGTGTACAATTAGGTCTCTTATGATGATGTTGTAGACGTATTTTAATGAATTTATTGTTGGAACTATTTCGTGTCGCAGTACTACCTTCATGTGTGAAGGGAGACGTCATTTTCTCTAAGCGGGAAATTCAAGTGATTTATTGACAACAAAGTGAGTTACGAGTTAATTGTTTACATACCTTGAAAGTTAAACTATTCTAGACTTGGCATATGCATGCAGTTTGAGTTAATTCATCTGGGATTATTTATAAATGAATTCTAAACAGGCAAGGGGTACCGACAACGTTGATATTTTACTACATCCTATACAGAATTCAGCATTTGGCTCATAATGATTTTGTGCTTTCTGTCATTTTCACGACTTTACATCAAATTAACAGTTTCTATGGTTAATATAATTAAAAAGCACAATATTTATGCGAGGAGCACAAAATGGTATGCCTTCATAACTCCAGAAATTACAATCTTATGTGAGAAATAGTTCACTCTTCCGTCACTGCTTCGGTAATGGTGATCGCTGATTGGCTGAAATGGGTCATGTGACCCATAATTGAAGGTTATAAATACAAGCTCAGATCGCAGGTTTGTCATTCTGGCTTCAACTGAGCAATGGTCAACATCCTAGCCCGATAAAAATCATCCCAAACCATCAACCAAACTATTTTAGGTACATAAATAACAGAACAACAAAACTATGATTCTTCAGATTATTACCCGCTTTATTGATAATGAATAACTATATATGACAAATATATAGTTAGACAGCATGTCATCTACTGCGATCTAGGCTCCTATAGATGAATATTAGTAGTGAGTTCTTGGGGACTGATTACAAGCGTCTGGTCCGTCATTCACAATTCAGCCGTCGTCCATTAAAGAATATCCGCGTCCATAATCCAAAGACCTATTCCATATTCCATATAACAGTATTAGCATCAAATTCAAAAACACAATCATAGTATACATAAACATAGGCTTGTTTCCTGCAAGAGAGAAGCGGACAACAGTTTTCAATGATGTCGGCAAGACAACAATGATGTTCCAAAAACGTCAAATCCGTATCGCTGATCAGTATTCTTAATCCATGATATTCGTTGTAAAGTCGTCATCTAAAGTATGATGTATCTTAGTCACGCTTTGATTGTGACTGTTCGTATGAGTACCATGAGGATCTTGAAGTACATGGGCTCATACGGCCCCTAGCCCCGGGTTAAGCGGAATTAGACACAAGTTACGAAACGTAACGCCATAGATCTTGCACGCTACGCTCGTATTTTGCTATCAGCATGCGATATGTATCGCCAAATTTGAGAAACTTTGAGTGGAGGCGCTTGCTGGTGTAGCCCTGTTTTATAAGTTTCTGCGACAATGTTTTGTGACGTTGATTAAAATCGCCACATTTAACACAGGATCAAGCAAATGCTACTAGGCGTGATATGTATACGCCATATGCAGGTCCCACTGGAATATTACTGTCCAGAAAGGGATAGTTTACGATGTCGAAATTGTAATCATCTCTTTTGTCATACAGTCGACGAGGGAGAAGGCCCGCTTCATTTTTATAGAGATATAGGTCTAAATATGATGTGCCTGTATGGCTATCTGTAGTTTCCTTCAAATCCAGTGAAGGTGGATATATATCCTTCACTGCGTCATTTATATAGCGATTATCCACAGCGAGAAGATCGTCTATATAGCGTTTGGTGAATGAGAAGGAACGGGCTTTGAATGGATCGGTTTTTGAAAGCGCCTGCATATAGTCATATTCATAAGAGAACAGATATAGGTCAGCCAACAGGGGTGCACAATTAGTATCCATTGGAATACCTATATGCTGTTGATATAATGTGTTGCCAAATCTCACATAGATATTTTAATGAGAAATTCAAGCAACTCTATAAACAAAGAAACATCCCATGAATGATACCTCTTGTATGTAGTAGAGCTAAAGAATGCTTTATGGCTTCCTACATTAATATATCTACGATCAGTTTTCTTGAACACAGATACTATTAATGAACTTAGACGGTCAATAAGGTCCTGGTGAGGGATTGTAGTATAGAGAGTCGAGAAATCCCATGTGGATACATGTCTGTACGGTATGTGACCTTTAGCATCAAGTTCTTCCGTAAGACATTTTGAGTTTTTCAATATCCACATACATTAAACGCCAGAGTTTTTAGAAATAGTGGCGCAATACCTTTCCCAAAATGCTTTTACTTCTTGAAGGGCCCTCGTCAACAGGGTTGAAAGAAGCTTGGTGGTGCAGCTTCTAGAACCAGCTATGAATCTAGCTTTGTATGGTGAGTTATGCATTTTGGGAGTCCAGTATACTTTTGGTATATGAGGCACAGTCAACCTGGTGTCATCCAATATATATATATCTTCTAGCTTATATGGATATTAGTAGTGAGAAAACGAGGGCCGAGGCACAGTTAACCTGGTGTCATCTAATATGTCATCTGATATGTCATGTAGCTTATTAGTAGTGAGTGATTGAGGGCTGACATACATTCAACCTTGGTCTTGCATCAGTGTTGACGGTGGCTAACAAAATGAGGGTTCGGCTACAGTAGATGAATGCCAGAACAGTGAGTTTGGATACCAAATAAAAATCATCATCATCCTGTCTGAAACAAATCACGTGTTGAGTTCCCGTTTACGGTTCTTATATGTATGCATCGTACTACTTAGTACCGAGGTGGCTTACACACTGGTGTCAGCAGTGGGATCCTAAGATTTCATTAGCATCCAGTGATCTGAATCTACTAGGAACTGCATTACATAGGTATCTACAGGAAAATGGCAGAGAGTCCAGACCCGGAAATTCGAATTCAACCTCGCAATATACATGAGGGAGATGTACCGGTTGATTGTGACTTATCACCCAACAGTGATGAGGTAGATGATGAGGATAGCAACAATATGGTCACCATTGATGCGATAGGTGCGGGGGGAGGGGACCATAACAATGATGGACCCAGCAGTAGACAGCACAACAATTACTCCCGATGGGAGAGAAGGATTGATGGTAGATATCGTCATCCAAGTCTAAAACTGAAACCAGAACCTTTTGATGGTAATGGGGACTGGGAAGAATATTTGTCCCATTTTCTCGATTGTGCGGAATTAGGAGCATGGTCCGAGAGGGAGAAGGGGCTGACACTTGCGGTTAGTCTACGGGGGCCCCCAAGAACCTTCTATATAGGGCTGTCTGAAGTCGAAAGACGTACATTTTGCATTTTATCTAGAAAATTGGAAGAAAGATTTGGCAGTTCTATACA
This sequence comes from Hanleya hanleyi, assembly GCA_036873755.1. NCBI lineage: Eukaryota > Metazoa > Mollusca > Polyplacophora > Lepidopleurida > Hanleyidae > Hanleya > Hanleya hanleyi. The sequence goes on from JAVTVY010009721.1 coordinate 10,921, forward strand.
TCAAAATAAATGGCTATCTAGGCTAGAGGGAAGACAGCGCCAAGCAGATGAAACCATAGCTGAACTTGGTGATGACCTTAGACAAATGGCACAAAAGGCACACCCCATCCTTAATTCTGAAGCACAAGAAGCTCTCGCTTTGAATCCACTCTACAAGAATATCACTGTCGAGATGAAGTGTCGATGCTTCAACAGGGGTTGTACAACTATATGTGAAGCAGTGGATGTAATTGAACGTTGAAGCCCTACTGGGTGACACCAGGGCTAAAAAAAAGACAATAGTCAGAGCAACAAAATCATGGGGCACAGCTGATAAAGCAGGGAGCAACAATAGACCACCAGCGAAGGGGAAAACCCCTTATTTTGAGCTGGTACAAAGAGTTGAAGAACTGGAAAAAGTTGGGCGAAATCGAAGCTTCCGACGATCAAACAATAGGGCTAAGGGTAGTGGAACCTGCTTCGTCTGTCAATCTTCGGAACACTACTTCCGAAACTGCCCCATTTTTGAGGAATATATGGTGCTAAAGCAATCCAGAGATACAACTCAGGGAAACGACAATTCGTCAGCTCAGTAGGCCGAGGGTTGACGGAAGTGGGGAGGCCCGGTGTAGATCTGGGTGATGTAGGAGGAACTATTTTATCGGAGGGAAACAGTAAGGATATTGATCAACAAAATTCACAAAAAACTGGATGTGGAGCAAAGAGGGACCACCCGCATTGGGCATTTCGAGAAGGGTGCAGACAAATGGGATAATGGTTTCGTCACATCTGGGTACATAGATGGGTTGAACGACGCTGTTGATTTTCTGATAGACAGTGGCGCTACCATGACTCTGTTGTCTAAACAGGCTTATGACAGGATCTCTGAAGAACTTCGACCAGATCTACAGGTCGGGTCCACCAATATTCTTGGTGCAAATGGAGAGAAAATAAAGCATCATGGATAGGCAATATTTGACCTAGACTTTAATGGTGTTACTTTTGAGCAGGCTGTCACGGTCTGTGAAATAACCACTGAAGGAATACTCGGTCAGGATTTCCTACTGGAACACATACAACAAATTGACTATAAGTGGATGAAATTTAGGACTCGAGGGGCAGATATCCAATGTTGGGTGGGGGGAGAAGCAGAGATGACATGTAATGTACAAATGCATGATCAAACCACTATTCCTACACGGTCTGTCTGCTGTATTCCGGTTGTTATACCACATAGAGAACACCTCTATCCAACAGGGATCATAGAAGCCTCAGAGGAATTACTTGCAAAGAAGAATGTCCAGGTAGTGCAGGGCATTGCTGAGACGCAGTCTGCAAAGCAGGCCATTCTAGTAATAACTTACGGAGACAGTGATTTTGTATTGTACCAATACACAAGATTAGGAACATGTCGATCTTGCCACGAGGATAATCGCCCAGTTATGGCTACCAATACAGATGGAGATAATCCTATGGATAACTTAGCATCACAGTGTCTCCCAGACTACCTAGAAGATTTATGGGAACTTCATCTGGAAAAAGAGAACAATTATTTTCTCTGCTATTGAAATTCCAGGATGTGTTTGCCAAATCATATGTGGATCTAGGTAGAACTGATCGAGTTGAGCACACATTAAACACGGAATCAGCAGCTCCAATTAAACAGGCTCCCCGTAGATTGCCATTTGGAAAACGAGAAACAGTAAAAGTTGAACTTCGGAAAATGTTGGACAATGGAGTCATTGAGTCTTCTTATAGCCCATGGGCATCGTCGATTGTTCTTTGTCCAAAGAAGAATGGGACAACACGTTTCTGTGTAGATTACAGAAGGATAAATGACGTAACAGTCAAAGATGCATATTCATTACCCCGAATAGACGAATGTTTGGATGCTCTAGCTGGATCACGTTGGTTTAGTTGTATGGATCCTAACTCTGGATTTTAGCAAATCCCAGTCTCTGAGAAAGATAGAGGCAAGACTACCTTCACCACCTTTCAGGGATTGTACCAGTTTACTGTCATGACTTTTGGATTAGCAAATTCACCATCAACATTTGAACGATTAATGGAGGATGTCTTGCGTGGTCTCGATGGAACGATTGTCTGATTTATATGGATGACATCATCGTTGGGGGTGAGGACATCAATCAGTGTCTGAGACGATTGTAACGAGTTTTCCAGAGGCTAAAAGACGCACATTTGAAATTGAAGCCGTCAAAGTGTACTTTCTTCCAGAAAAGTGTTGAATTCCTTGGGCATGTTGTTTCATCTGAAGGGATACATACAAATCCTGAGAAAATATCAGCAATACGAGATTGGGCTCTGCCACAAACAGCGAAAGATGTTCGGAGTTTCTTGAGCCTGTGCTCGTATTACCGGAAATTCGTGTCAGGGTTTACAGCTGCAGCACGACCTCTCCATAGACTCACTGAGAAAGGTTTCAAGTTCCAGTGGACGAATGAGTGTCAAAATGCCTTCCAAACTCTGGAAGAGGCTCTCACACAGCACCTATATTATCATAGCCTGTTCCTGGATCACAGTTCATTCTTGACACCGATGCAAGTGACCAAGCTCTCGGCGCTGTTCTATCACAGGTACAGGATGATACTGAAAGGTTTATTGCTTAAATGAGCAAGGCATTGAGTAAACCAGAGAAGGAATACTGTGTAACCAGGAAAGAACTATTAGCAGTTACCACAGCACTTCGTCATTTCCATACTTACCTTTACGGACAGCACTTGATCCTTCGAACTGACAACGCAGCTGTGAGCTGGATGAGGAATCCAAAAAATCCAACAGGACAAGTTGCACGATGGCTGCAAGAGCTATGCAGTTATGACCTACATGTGATTCACAGGGCAGGACGTAGTCATGATAATGCAGATGCCTTGTCTCGAAGTCCATGCAAGGCTTGCATCACACAGCAAAGAGGCAATGATGAATATGACAGTCCAAATGATACAGGGGTCCTATGTTCCAATTCTTGTGAGAACAAAACATCTTTTGACTGCAGTGAGCAGTATTCACTTTGTAAATATCAGTCGTAAGTACTCACTTTGTAAGAACAGTACTCACTTTGCAAGCAAGATTTCACACTTTTTATTGTTATCCTATATATGTTCAACACCCTTTTCAATGATCTCGGGCACACTGCAAGTGAACAGTACTCACTTTGTATGTAATCAGCTGTACAGGGTGTATAAAAAAAAACGGAGTCCTAGTACGATGACATATTTTTCATTGAGCAAAGGAGAAATCTATTTTTTTTGTTGATTTGTCATCAAGACCGACCCTTTGGGACTGACCAGCTGAACAATTCAATGCTCTGTGATCAAGCATGTTAGAACAATAGCTATTCTTCAATTATGAGTGAAATGTGACTTGCGCCAGATTTGGTTTACATCATTCGTCTGCCCTTGAAAGAAAAGAAATACGGTGTACAAATGAAATGTCTTTTATCCACTCTGAATTCATTGACATTTTGAAAACAAAACGGTGTACAATTAAAATGTCTTTTAACTCTGAATTTAACAAAAAGGTGTACAATTCAAATGTCTTTTTAACAGACAATTGAATCTCAATCTTCAACGTGTCCTCCATTTCTCTGGATGCAGGTACGCGCACGTTCATTCATTGCCGCCACGGCCCGTCTGATAAGTGCCTGGTTCTACCTCAGGTTGTCAACTTCTGTTATGATGCGCTGTTCCAGGTCATTGAGATCTGCTGGAGGCGTGATGTACACCCTGGACTTTAGGTAACAGTTAAAAGACATTTTAATTGTACACCGTTTTGTTTTCAAAATGTCAATGAATTCAGAGTGGATAAAAGACATTTCATTTGTACACCGTATTTCTTTTCGTTCATGGGTAGATGAATAATGTAAACCAAATCTGGCGCAAGTCACATTTCACTCATAATTGAAGAATAGCTATTGTTCTAACATGCTTGATCACAGATCATTGAATTGTTCAGCTGGTCAGTCCCAAAGGGTCGGTCTTGATGACAAATCGTCAAAAAAAATAGATTTCTCCTTTGCTCAATGAAAAATATGTCATCGTACTAGGACTCCGTTTTTTTTGATACACCCTGTATATATAGATTTGTTTCCAGTACAACATCAGCTCTGTAGAAGGCATTAGGTTAATGCCGCAACGTAAGCATTAAATAAATATACTATTTCCAGAGACCAGTTTTACGTTCCTAATTCCAATCTTTTGAGAAAGCAATACATGTAACAACAAGGGCCAAACAGACACTACAAACAGATGATTTGAAGATGAATCACATGTCTCTCGAAGGGTGGAGTCCATCAGAAGTTCGGCTTCAGCAACTGGATGATATAAATATAGGACCAATACTGTTAGCCCTGGAAGAAGGAACACGGCCTGAATGGTCGACCATATCTCACAAGTCCTCTACTCTGAAAACTTTATGGAGGAATTGGGATCGCCTTGAATCATCTGGTGGTATGTTACACCGAAAATGGTTTGATGGAAATGAAAAGGTCACATACCAACTTATAATTCCAACATCCTTGAAGGGCATTGTTTTCAAATATCATCATGATATTCCTAGTGCCGGACATCTTGGGGTAGATAAGATGTTGGGCAGGATCCAACAGGCATTTTACTGGCCAGGGATGAAGGTCGAAGTGGAACGATACTGTGGCACATGTGACCAGTGCGCAGCGCGTAAAACATCTAAACAACAAAATTGAGCTCCACTTGGTCAATATCTCACTGGTGAACCATGGGAACGTGTAGCAATTGACATTTAGGTCCTCTACCAATGACAGCTAAAGGCAACAAGTACATATTGGTTATAACAGACTGTTTCACCAAATGGGTAGAGACTGTGCCCTTGTCTAATCAAGAAGCCACCACTGTCACTGGTGCGTTGGTCAAAGAGTTCATCTGTCGTTTCGGGTCCCCCTACAAATCCATTCTGATCAGGGAAGTAACTTTGGGTCCCAACTGTTTAAGAACTTGTGTGATAGACAAGACACAAACTACAGCATATAGGCCACAATCAAATGGCAGTGCTGAACGATTCAATAGGACCGTGGCTACAATGATAACCATGCACTGTGAGAAGCAACATCGCAGATGGGATGAGTTTCTTCCACAGGTTCTCATGGCTTAAAGGCCCTCGAGATCAAGGCTGACTTTCAAAAGCGATACTATGATCTGAAAGCAAGGAAAATGCTTCTTAAGACTGGCCAGCCTGTTTGGTTACATGTTCCTGCAAAGAAAAAGGGGGTTTGTGACAAACTCACAAGGAAGTGGAAACGTCCAGGCGTTGTCTTGAAGACAATTGATGACGTGAATTATCTTGTGAAGAGTGGCCCAAAACAAGAGCCAAAAGTCTGTCACATTGACCGCCTTATGCAGAACCAAGGTCGAAGCCCACCATCTTGGCACAAAAAGATGTTAAAATCCAGACGAGACAATATTCATTAAGGTATACAGTTGAATTTCCTCCATGCTGGAGATATCATCTAGCAGTTTGTCATTGCATTATGTTCTTGAGATAGAACCCTTTGGTATGAGAACAACATATTTCTTCTGGCGGCATTTCGTGGGCAGAGGTGCAAAAGGGATATAGACATAGGTGCCTATACAGGTCGATACATGAGACGAAGCCGAGAGCGGTTTCACTGAGATAGTGGACGCACCATAGGGAGGGAGCTCCCATAATAAATAAAGATGACCTTGATAGGGACTGATCACCCCAAAATCCTTGGTTGTTTAGCACTTAGAAGCAAAGAGTTGCTTCTACTCTACTCACCTGTGTATGTTGAAGTGCTATGGTTGTTCCCACTGGGAGTAGTGATGATGACGCTAGGTAGCATGTTGTGCCAATTTAGGGGTGGGGTAATATGGAGTAGATGACAAATCCGAGCCTATGATGAATGCAGAGGATGAAATGCTGTTTAACCTTGTGATAACAGATGAAACAAATAATGTCTTTAGAAGTCACTTACCTTGATGTTTGCATATATTCCAGAATGGCACCGAAAACAACTGACCACCGTTGTTGGCTTTGTGATGGAAGCTTTTCCAACACAAGAGAACTGAAAAACCATTTGATGGCCAGTGCCCGTAGGGCAATGGAAGTAATCTGCCCATTCTGTGACTTCAAGAAATCAATCCGGAGATTTGTTGACCCATGTGGAGAAGGAGCACCCAGACGTGGATGATCTCGACATTAACTTCTGGTCAGAAGGCAATGGGTTTTGGTTCGCCCTAAAGCCAGAATACTACTCAAAAGACCCTCCCGAGATGGTCAGAGAAGGGGAATTCTGCTGGGAGAAATATCCGAAAGTGGCAGAACGGGTGGATGGTCATACACAATAATGCTGAACCTGTTCCATCGGTGACTCGCTAGACCACCAGGGATGAAGATAAATATGAACGCTCACCAAATAAGGCCCGAATGGAATACAACCCCAAGACTCCAAATCTATACGACAGGCTTACCATTAAGAGTTTATCCATGAATCCCGACAAGATCACAGCATGGCTGTTATCCGATGCTAGTGGATGTGTCTGGTTCCGGTTGCAAATATCAACCCATATTCTATACGACCCCAGGGGAATGGCTTCTTTGGCACGGAAGCTAGCCTTAGTCTGGCCAGGGGAGGCTCTAATAACACCCACAGATAAAGGCAGTGATGTCTCTACAACAGCGATGGTGGCAAATGTGGCATCAGTCCTTGGGATAGATGCCATGTTTATTGAGACTGTAACGCGATGGGCAAACCCTGCATATCCCCTAGGAAGTTCTGAGAGCAGAACAAGCTCTATTGCAGGAGATGCAGCAGCAGGTGTCATCCACATTGACGCTGACAGCGGTCTAGAAAATGGAGAGCTACCATCCGGTGAAGCATCGCTACCAGTTGGGATCGTAGTGGACGTGAGTGCATTGTTGTCCACAATATGTCCAACAGTCTGCATATCACCAATCAGGACTCCCAATGGCAACTCATCAACCAAGGCTCCTGGAATTTCAACAATATCCGAATCATCGGAAGAAGAAATAGCGAGGTGTATCACACACCGGCTGACATCAGCAAAGTCCCTACCTACCGGATCATTGACATTTCAGTCACCTGTGCCATCCAAGGATAAAGAATCTGTGCCTCTACAACCAACCAAACCCATCGAGTCAAAGAAACTGTCAGCATCCAAGCCATCTTCTGTGAAGTCAAAGTCATTCAAACCCTCCTTGAAGAGATCTACAAATTTATCATCTGTGAAGTCAGGAAAGTCACTGAAGCCCTCATCCCTAAAGTCCATGCCTAAGTCATCATCCTTTGAGTCTTCGCTCATGCCATCTGTCCTAAAGAAGTCCACGCCCAAGTCATCATCCTTGGACTCTTCGCTCATGCCATCTGTCCGAAAGCATCCAAGCCATCTTCTGTGAAGTCAAAGTCATTCAAACCCTCCTTGAAGAGATCTACAAATTTATCATCTGTGAAGTCAGAAAAGTCATTTAAGCCCTCATCCCTAAAGTCCACGCCCAAGTCATAGTCCATGAAGTCTGCACAGCCGCCATCCTTGACGTCTTTGTCCCGATCATCATCAGTGCCAGCTAACGATGTTAGGAAGGTGATGATACAAGAACCAAATCAGGTGCTCCAACCATCCACATCAAATGTGAAGCCAATAAATTCGTCACCGTTGCCTTCTGCGTCATGGGTGCATGCCACTAATGCCCCCGACTAGGCGAGGCTGGGATGCCTGTGAAGTCACATCCATTCCAGTGGGGGATAAACTTGGGCAGTGGCCACCTAAAGGCTGGACTACGCAACGGGGATTCCTTGCCATGCAGCTGGAGTGTTCTATCGATGGCGGTCTGAATATCGAGCCAGAAGATCTGCACGACAAGTATAATATGCTTGCCCTGCCTGGAGCACCAGTGAACTGTGACACCCTGAACACAGATGAACCGGAGATGATTTTCAGGAAGACGCGGTTCTACATCTACCAGCTGGCCGTGCAGGTGACCCTCAACAAGGGAATCCGCCATTCTCTGAAACCTCAAGTTGTGGAGATGCTGGAGACACTATCTGTGAAGAGAGACACTTCTACAGACTTTATTTGTTCTTTGATTAACAAGAGAGGTGTCCCACTTTGATTGGAATCTCTCAATGGAAAGTAATTGTTAATTGATAAATTAATGTCACATGACAGTTTTGTATTAAATGCATATATTCAGGAGAATTTGAAACTGAGAAGGGGAGGATGTAATATCCGGTGTATATTAGATTGTTTTATTTGTCTACTATATTATTGTTGTACATAAGAGTAGCACAGTTCTGACAATATCCTGAGTGTATTACTTGAATAACTTTTAGAACTGAATTGTCTGATCAAATAAACTGTTCAATGTTGTTCTCTGGTACCCGGTTCCATTTGTTTATGAATGAACAAATCACCAATAATCAACACATAACTCCATATTTGGTAATACTGTTCAATGTTGTTGTTGACATTCCTTGTGAGCTATTTTTAGATTATTGACGGTGGTTTGTAGCCCCAGTTTACGTGAAATTTTCAGGATAAAAGCATACTGTTAAGAATTGAATAGGTCATACCTTATTTCTCTAGGTCTCAAAGATAATGTTTAGGGTCGTGACCAAACTGTTGATACTCTTCAGTCGCTGAAATTATGAACTTGAGTGGTCACGTGATATATTTTTATGTCAGAAATATGTGTTTTTCTAGTCTGTCATGTCATCAAATGTTATTTAGAAATGTAGATTAAGAGTTTATTGTACAATTAGGTCTCTTATGATGATGTTGTAGACGTATTTTTATGAATTTATTGTTGGAACTATTTCGTGTCGCAGTACTACCTTCATCTGTGAAGGGTGATGTCATTTTCTCTAAGCGGAAAATCAAGTGATTTATTAACAAAGTGAGTTACGAGTTAATTGTTTACATATCTTGAAAGTTAAGCTATTCTAGACTTGGAATATGCATGCAGATTGAGTTAATTCATCTTGGATTATTTATAAATGAATTCTAAACAGGCAAGGGGTACCGACAACGTTGATATTTTACTACATCCTATACAGAATTCAGCATTTGGCTCATAATGATTTTGTGCTTTCTGTCATTTTCACGACTTTACATCAAATTAACAGTTTCTATGGTTAATATAATTAAAAAGCACAATATTTAGGCGAGGAGCACAAAATGGTATGCCTTCATAACGCCAGAAATTACAATTTTATGTGAAAAATAGTTCACTCTTTCGTTACTGCTTTGGTAATGGTGATCGCTGATTGGCTGAAATGGGTCATGTGACCCATAATGCATGGTTATAAATACAAGCTCAGATCGCAGGTTTGTCATCCTGGCTTCAACTGAGCAATGGTCAAAATCTTGACCTAGCTTGACCAAAATCATCCCAAACCATCAACTATTTTAGGTACATAAATAACAGAAGAACAACAAAACTATGATTCTTCAGATTATTACCAGCTTTATTGATAATGAATAACTATATATGACAAATATATAGTTAGACAGCATGTCATCTACTGCGATCTAGGCTCCTATAGATGAATATTAGTAGTGAGTTCTTGGGGACTGAGGCACAGTCAACCTGGCGTCATCCAATATATATATCTTCTAGCTTATATGGATATTAGTAGTTAGAAAACGAGGGCCGAGGCACAGTTAACCTGGTGTCATCTAATATGTAATCTGATATGTCATGTAACTTATTAGTAGTGAGTGATTGAGGGCTGACATACATTCAACCTTGGGCCTTGCATCAGTGTTGACGGTGTATAGCAAAATGAGGGTTCGGCTACAGTAGATGAATTTCAGAACGGTGAGTTTAGATACCAAATAAAAATAATCATGATCCTGTCTGAAACAAATCACGTGTTGAGTTCCTTTTTATGGTTCCTATCGTACTACTTAGTACCGGGGTGGCTTACAGTCCATCGAGGAAGATGTACGCAAGGTTGTGACTGTTAAATCAACAGCTCCCACAGGAGAGATAATCCCATCAACTTTTGTCATCAGTGTCTCTCTCTCTCTTCATCACAGGTAGAAGAGAATAACACGCCAACTCTCCGGGTGGCTCCTTCAATATCATGCGCAGCGGAGGTAGGTTCGTCAGCTTCCATCGTACAGCCCACTTTCATCTTCAGCAGCAGAGATCAGTATACCAACTTCCAATGTCCAGTGCTCAATATCGGCTATCAGTGTCCCACATTCATCCTTATCTATAGAGATTAGCATGTCAGTTCCTGAAGCCCATCGTGCTATGTCAGTCACCAATGGTCCTTCATTAGGTGATGCCACATTGGCAACCCAATACCGTCTCGTCTGAGCTTCCCCAACATATCTCCCAGGAAATTTCATCCAGAGATACAAGCTGGGACCATCCCAGATCCAGCAATAGACATCAGAACCAGGGCTATAAGGCAGTTAAGGTTCCACAGTATGCCTCAAATTCTCCGCGCTCGCGGGAAGTGGGACAAAGATGATATCATCGTCATCGATACAGGGATTGGCCCCCAAGGGATGGAGAAAAATGAAACATTCTAAAAGTTTGCTCTGTGGCAATATTTGACAACTGGGCTGGAACTGCATGTGAACGGTGGACTGTATGTAAATCTTAAAGAACTCCTCCACATATATGTTAGCGTTGCCTGGAACACGGAATCATCGTGCCAGTTTTAGGCAAGAGAAGGATACGCTGTCCAGCAAGGGGAGGATTTATTGGTACAAGTCCCTTGTCAAGTTTACCAACAATGAACTGGAGGGGGTGTATCCAGTAAAGACATCACCACCGACTTCGTCTGCTAGCTGATTGAACGCACTGGGATTGATCTCCGTCTAGAACAAAAATCGTAAATTTATTAATATTTGAAATCGGTGATCAAAACAACTGGACTTGAACTATAACTAAATTTTGATTATGTAAATAGTGATGTTATTTTAATTGTTTTACTAAGGAGAGGAGAGTTTGATACACATGGAATACTTTTACTGTTGTATCAGTTTGGGATGTTTGCTATAGGTGTGCACTTATCGACAGATACAGACAAAGTACTTTTTAGTATACGTGGTGTGTCTGTTTGGAGTGAGTGCTATATATTTGCACTGTCAAAATTTGTTTCCTAAAACAGCTGATCACTCCACGCAGATTTGTCATTCCTATAAATGTGTGTAGTTTATTATTACATTCGGTTGAGAATTAGTTTGACTTACGTGTTGCCCAGAAGCTCTATTTCTTTGTTGCTATCTTGCAAGAGTCAGTTAACGTTCAGATATTGCCAGGAAGTATGTAGTTTGCCACCATAATGGCCAGTGTCGCTTCGTTGGTCATGTGACATAGTTGTTTACAAAGTTATTTACTGAGAGTTTTCCAAGCATAGTCCGTAATTTTGGTAACTCTAGTATTGATAATTAGATTTTAGAGGTAACTTTTGAGAACTAGAGTGACTGATGTGAATGTAGAATAACTATTTGTCATCGGACTGTTTTCAAAATTCTACGCAGAAGAATTTCGTTGGCAGAGTCTGAGAAATTTTTTGAAACATTAATTCTGAACTAAATCGACCTGGATTATGTATAAACTTTATTATTATTAATTGGCTTGTTTATTGTGGAGTAATACTACGTCTTTGCTAATGCCGGAAAACAAATGTGCGTTGCATGATCATAGCTAGAACGGTACCTACCCCTGATTGCTACTGTATGACGTCAGCCATTACGATTTGCCAGCTTGTTGCCAAGATACTTTAGTTTATCCTGCACACACGAGAGGCAGTATTTTGGCAAAGCAATCTTGAGACAAAAAGCCCACAAGGCCTGCAAAAAGCACCCCGGGTTCCTTTGTAGTTATTTAGCAAATGATTATTCAACTCAAGAGAATCGTCACATGACACCCTGACCAGAGAGTATATAAGGAAGCTCAGAACAAGGAATTGACATAATGACAGGTATGTCAGACCAGTGAACAACTCACTGCTCCCATACATTAACAGGGGAGCCTCATTTCGGCCAATAATAAAGGTAAATTACATGTAAGCATATATGGATATGCTGATATAATGGAATTTAATATGAGGTTAAATCCATATTCAATTAGGATGATGAAATATCAAATTATGCTGTTTTATATATGCATGTAATGCAATATATGTGATAGGCCTATACACCTACCATCACTCTGATAATCATACTTTGATCCAATATTTAGGTCAGGGCTTCTGGGTAATAATAGTGACATCACAGAGAATGATTGGAAAGAATAAAACGAACTCAGTGCACCAGATTATAAATTGTCGAATTTATTAGATGGGGCGAGTGATACACAATGACGATGTCAAGGGATTATCTCCCTTGGGGGGTATTTGGCTTAATGTCACACTCAAGGTTATTTCACTCATATGGCGACAGCCAGATTGGTTGGTGGAGGAAGCAGGAGTGGGTAGGCTAAGCGACTGAACTGGAAGCATGCGGATTCTGGATAACATGGTCGTCGAGCTGTGTCATATCTAGTCATCATAAGTAGGGTTATCTCTCCTTGGAGGGTACTTTACTGCACACCGAAGTCCGAGTTGTCTACCCTACTTACCAGAGGGGTTTTCACAGTATCTGCCATACTTAACAGAGAGATATTATATAGCATATACCCTCCTTAGCGAAGGAGTACCTACAGATATTCGACAGTAGCTATCATACTTAGCTACAGGGTACCCACCGATATTACAATAGAGTATATGCCCTACATACCCGCGGGGCACAGTTAGAGAGCCGAGAAGAATAAATCTGAAGGCCGACCAGAAGATAGTCATGATTGCATTGGGTTATTGATTGGTCTATGCGAGAAAAAGTTGAACCTACAGTAGTCGCTGATTGGCTGGACCTCACCAAGAGCAACAAGCAAAACGAGTAGTGAGACCTCAATTCGCAAGAAGTTCTAGCAAATCTCCAGAGTAAATCCGACATAGTCTCAGTAGACAAAGCTCCAAATAATATAATATTCATATGTAAATATTACTATTATCAGGTGCTGGTTATGGAACTGAGTGTAAGCATAACATCATCAGATACGTCTACTTACTCTGAAACGGCATTTACTCTGGAAGATTTATTTGACAATCACAACACGTTTATCAAGGAAAGAGGTATTTGTCTTCCAACCAATTATAACGACATACCAAAAGTATACTGGACTGCCAAAATGCATAATTCACAGTACAAAGCTAGATTCATAGCTGTTTCTAGAAGCTGCAGCACCAAGCTTCTTTCAACCCTGTTGATGACGTACAGTTGAGTGTTCTAACCGGCGCTGTGGACAATGACCTGGCACCGTGAAAAAGACGTCATAGAAAATTACCCGGCGCGGTGGACAATGACTTGGCACCGTGCAAATGACCTGGCACTGTGTCAAAGACGTCATGGACAATTACCCGGCGCGAGGGGCAATGCCTTGGCGCCGTGCCAATGACCTGGCACCATGCCAAAGACGTCATGGGACATTACCTGTCGCGGTGGACAATGACCTGGCACCTCGCCAGCTGGCATCGTGCCAAAGAAGTCATGGAAAATTACCCTGGCACCTTGGACAACCTACTCATGGACATTTGCAATATGGGGTGTGGAACCTTGTTTTCTTTATCTTGCGATGTAGAATACGATGGGAGGGGTCTCGAGGCCATGGGAAGACTTTTGCTAAATAGTTCAGATAGAGCTGTGGTGGACATGTTAGGTCCATTCCGGCGCAGTGGACAATGATCTGTTCAATGTTAGTCCCAATGGGGAACCCACTCATGGACATTTGCGGTATGGGGTGTGGCACCTCGTGTTCTCTGTCTCGAGCTGTAGAACACAATGGGAGTGGTCTTTAGGTTGACTTTCACTGAAAAGTTGTCGTGCGCATGTGTAGTCAATAAGCAGATCAAGGGTGGAGGTTTTTGGGGTCGAGGTGGGCCAATATTGGTCCGATTGGGCCGTGTGAGGTACGAAAGTGAAGCAGTGGGGAGAGGCCATCCAACTGGATGGGTGGGTCGTGGAAGTAAGACTATGGCGCGCATGCGCAGAAAGTGAATTGTAGGAAAAGGGCATTGGAATGGACGCTTTGGGGTCAAGATGGACCAATATTGGTCCGAATGGCTCGTATGGAGTATCAGTTTGAAGCACTCGTGGGGGAGAGTTCGACTGGACTGTTGTGCAGTAAAAGTAGGGATACGGTGCGCATGCGCAGGCAGGGAATTGTGAGAAAAGGGCATTTGTCGAGGTGGGCCAATAGTGGGCGCACTGGGTCGTCTGGGGTATCCATGTAAAGCGCTCCTCCAGATCGATCAATCCATAGGTGGGTGCATAAAAAACTTTCCCCTGGGAAAAATCCAGAAACACGAACTTTAGCCCTAAAATATGGAAAACCCCTATCAACCAGGTCTAGATGGGCTAATATCAGTTTTCAGGTATATTTGCCCTAAGTTCACCTTTACTTTAGCATTTATAGGGTACCCATCACTCTAAATATCCAGATACGTCGTGGCCACACCATCTGGGAGAACTTTGTGCTTGGGGTAAAAGACGGTGAAGGCGTCCCGCTGCTGGGCGTAGGAGCGCATCTGGTTCTGTACGACCCGGAATCCTTTGTCGACTCCACTGACACTGGTCCGGCCCTGGAGCACTTCTTGGCTACCTATCATTCTACGATGAAACCTCCCACATACGGTCACTTTAATAGTCCGTTAATACCCACAGCGGCTTAGGTACAAGTGTTTACAGAAGCTGAGTTTAATGATCAGCATGTTGACTAATAGAGAATATATGACATATTGCGGTATCCATCCGAGTCCGTTCAGATGGAGCCGATGTTGTCGTTGATGCCCATATTTGGTGGGAGCCGGTTGGACATCCAGGCATTCCTCGACTATGGGTATAGGCGGGCTGTTCATGGTCGCATCACCAGTGGCATTAACCTCCCCGGTCTCTTCGTCAGTGGGATTGATCTCCCAGGGCTCGTCTTCAGTGAGAAGTTGTTGCGTGGTGACGGGCCATGAATCAAACGTTGGCGCCGTCTTAGACTGGGCCGTTTGAAGAGTTGTTCATTGTTACATTGTTCCCTTGCTCCCTCGTGGAGTAATCGTAAAGTATCCCGGCGATTAAATGCCCGTGCGCAGGTTATACAAGTATAACGTGCACCGTTGTGGATGGAGGACTCGTGGTATCGTAAATCTTCCCGACGAATAAATGGCTTCAGGCTGGTCGTACAAGAGAATATGTCGGTTGCGTATCAGGGAATGCTGAAAACGCCGATATACTGCCACTTTTGTGAGCCCGCACCCCACACGAACTCTCATACATTGTTCTGTCCACCAATCAGCGCATCAGCTGTCATGAACAGCCAGAGATATTCAAGCGCAGCTCGGATGCGCATTTGAGCCATATCTACTCCAAAACACTAGCCATAGGGGTGGGCATGTGTTCATCGACCCATGGACTGTATCCACAGAAGAATATTGAAAGAAATGACGTCATCTGTCATGCCGTCTATCAAGTGGAAGTGTCGTCAATCTGCGCATGCGCAGTGGAAAAAGGGAATTGGAGTGAGCGTTTTGAGTCGAGATGGTCAAATATTGGTCCGAATGGGTCGTACGGGTGTGTCATGTTGAAGCATGCGTGGGGGAGTATCCGACTGAATCGGTAGGTAGTGGAAATATCGTCCATCTGTGCATGCGCAGAAAAAATAGTTTTTGGTGTCGAGATGGTCCATTATTGGGTCAAATGGATCGTGAGACGTGTCATATTGAAGCACTCTTGGAGTAGAGTCAGACTTGAAGTGATATGCGCCTGCGCACTCGAGAAATAGTAGAGAAAGGGGGAGTGCAAATTAGCACGTTTTAGGGAGATGGGGACCATGCTTGATCTGGGTACCTGGTAGAGTTACCTCAGCGTGGGTGCGTAGGTGTGCGGACGAGGAGGAGGGGGAGGAGGGGGAGGAGGATGAGGAATGGGCTTGAGTGAGTGAGTGAGGAGGAGTGCTCATATAATGTCGTATGTGAACTATTTGTCAGTCTGTAACCATCCTCCCCTCATACCTCAACGTCCTATCTTAATGACTTAACGCTCTATCTTAATGCCTTAATGCCCTCTCTTAACGCCTTAATGCATTGCAGTGAGCTAATGCTTTACTGGCCATTACCGGACGGCCGCTCACCGAATAGTCGGATCGAGCACGCGACTGGACGGTGACGAGAAAATACGCACCGCTGCACTTACACTACAGTGTGTACTATGGTGTTCTATTTGTGCCAAGTTTCCGTCGCCTTTTCAAAACGCGACGTCGCCTTTTGAAACGCAACGTCGCCTTTCGAAACGCGTCGCCTTTTGAAACGCGACGTCGCCTTTCGAAACGCGACGTCGCCTTTCGAAACGCGACGTCGCCTTTTGAAACGCGACGTCGTGTTTTGATAGTAGAGCTGCGCATGTCTAGGGATCATTTATTTTCAAGAAATTGTGTAGGTGCCATATTGTACTTTTCAGAAAAGGCCAGGAGTTTTAATTTTCCATTTGGGTTCTCCTTAATATTTTGAAGTTAACAAATCACAGCAATATAAAAATTCATACTCATATAATTCAGGTTTTCTTGATGCAATATTACTGCAATTCTGGCAAATCAGTTTCAATACAAACACATCTTAGAACATTTTAAACTCTAGGAAGTTTTGGGTATTTTTTAGTTGTAAAATTTGATGAAAGAATTTCGCTGACAAAGTTAGAGAAATTCTCAATTCCCAAAATGCTTTTTTAGCAGATATATTCACTAGATTTGCATCAAAATTGCATCAAGACAACCCAAATGATAATATTCAGGTAGCTGTGATTTGTTGAGAGAGACACCAATACTATTACTACATCCCATGATAAATCATCCTTATTGATAGTTGATGAATTATGCAAGCAAACAATCCTCTCTTCTGTCATAAAAATACTGAGTCCACCCATTTAGTGTGTCTGATTGTTAGCCAGGGTTATTTTCAGGTCTCTCACAGCAACATGGTGTTTTTTAGCAAATGCGCGAAAAATTATATCACAGTATTAGTGTTTCAATTCCTCAAATTAACAGAGTGAGGGTCTATAAGGAACCATGTATATCTTAGGTCAAATTATTCTTTGCAAATCATTTACTACATTTGCTAGCAGGAGCAAGACTAATGTATTCTTTTGCAATCAGCATTCAGAGTTATTTCAGAAATATAATTTGTAGCTTTAGGGTTGAAGAGATATTTTATCATTGAGTTGCCCCATTTATTTTCCAGGCCATTTTGGTCCGCGGATGACCTGAGCTATTATTCATTTATTTGTAACAAAAAACAGGGACTATTTCATCTCAAATCGCACGCACGTGTATTTGTTTATACGGAAGTTACAACCACGCATGAACATCGAAAGGCGCAATATTGACCAATCAGCGATCGGCTAACCTTCTGTCTCTATCCGCAAGTGTACTCAAAATATCACAAAATGGAGGTCAAGCGGATAGCTCTGGCTCACTAATAACAAATGCTCCCTAAACCTGCACATGCGCAGTTGAAAGACCAAAAGGCGACGTCGCG
This sequence comes from Hanleya hanleyi, assembly GCA_036873755.1. Taxonomy (NCBI): domain Eukaryota; kingdom Metazoa; phylum Mollusca; class Polyplacophora; order Lepidopleurida; family Hanleyidae; genus Hanleya; species Hanleya hanleyi. The sequence goes on from JAVTVY010009721.1 coordinate 28,505, forward strand.
TTTCGAAAGGCGACGTCGCGTTTCGAAAGGCGACGTCGCGTTTCGAAAGGCGACGTCGCGTTTCGAAAGGCGACGTTTCGAAACGCGACGTCGCCTTTTGAAAACGCGACGTCGCCTTTTAAAAAACACGACGTCGCCTTTTAAAACGCGACGTCGCGTTTCTTTCCTATCTTTAACATTGCCAAACAAGACGTGGGTGAAACACGACGTCGCCTTTTGAAAACGCGACGTCGAGTTCCGTTGTGTCGAGTTTTACAATGCAAAAACATAGGAAAGAAACGCGACGTCGTGTTTTCCAAAAGGCGACGTCGTGTTTTAAAAACGCGACGTCGCGTTTCAAAAGGCGACGTCGCGTTTTGAAAAGGCGACGGAAACTTGGCACAAATAGAACACCATAGTGTACAGAGCCCTAACTTATAGCCTCTTCTGCATTTAGCTGAGCTGAACCCATAGTGGGATGAATTTAGTAAACTCAATTTGATTAATTCTGACTGTATCATGTGTATGGGATATAATGGAATGACGGAACCCAACCCAACAGTATGGAAAAGCAATGGAGCTAACCGGTCTGAATAACTCATTCGGCATTCTATAAATAAAGGCAGATCTACGTGAGTCTCTGTCATAGTAATTGGCCATCTTGTTTCGCTGCTTTTAGTTAGGTGGTTCAGTGAAATTATCGTTACACGCCTGCCAAAAGTGCCATTTTTTCAGTGAAGCATCACATGGCATCATACTTTCGAAAAATCCTCGACTGTAAAAAAAAAATATTAAAGTACGAAGTCAAAATAAATAGATTTGCTATTCTTAGGTTATTATCTCATAAACAAAACCGACAAAATAATGGGCTTTTTTATCCTTTCTAGAAGGTTATTCTCAATAACTTTATATGGATGAATATTGGGTATTCAAACTTTGCAGTCTAGTAGACAGTAGTATTGAACTTAATGTGGGTCCATTCATTATATTATTGCAATGTGAAACGGTGCGATAAAATTCAAAATGGCAACCACTGTGGTGACAACGTATGAAAAATTAGGCGAGTCCCACAGTCGCAGGCCATTCTGTAATTTTTCTAGTCAGTTTTCCATGTAATGGTAAACAACTTGATTGAATTTAAGCCTAACACTGTCTTCTGAGCTGCAAAGTTTGAAGGTCCAATATTCATCCGATAACCCTATCTGACCTGGGCGATTTGGGACCTGTCCAGTCTTGAGGGGGTGGGGGGATTACCACACTATACCCTCTAGTACTACTAGAAAATGTTTTAAAAAAATCCAAAATGGCTGCCAAGATGACATCATAGTGACGTTATTTTTAAAAAAGGCATGTTTTGGACAATTTTTGGTAAGATTTTTCCAATTTTTTATGGATGCGTTTTCTTCGCAAAAACTACACGATAAATTAGTAAATAATAATCTAATGTGAAATAAAATAGTTTTTATCTTCTTTTCCTCGTAGAAAAGCAGGAATTTTGAAGAAATGTGTCAAAAGCATCACTTTTCTGGCACACCACATGCACGTCTTTTTGAATTTGCCCCTAACCCTTTGCTAGGGGTCTCCACGATCAACTAGTCCACTAACTCCCGTTTCCGTCAATCGTTGACAGAATTAAAAAAAATGACATTAGCAACACCTTTAAATTCAAAAATATCGTAAACAAACAATGTGTCCTTACTATCAATGAATTGCATAAGATAAAAATACACAGGTGCCCATATGAATTCTCTGTACAGTTTTTAATTTAGCGGGACCAAACAAAAATGACGTTAGCAACATTTGTGTTACTCATGTCATTTTTCTGTCAAACTCTATTTCGTTTATGTACAAGACATTTCTTATAAGACAAGCACTTGCATATGTTCAGTGGATTAAGGTCAATCATATTGATGTATCTGTACCATTGCTAGTGTATGACATCACCCATGCTGTAATACTGGGTCTTTTCAAAATTTTGCTAATGTCATTTCCGTCACGGGAATTGGACGGAAATGACATTAGCAACATTTTTCAAACAGCCATAGTATCCATGTATTGGTATTCAATACACTGGCAATGATGCATATATCTTAATAAGGTAAATCTTTTATTGGATGATTTAATTGACATTTCATTTGTGATGAATAAGGTAAAAAAAGTATGACGGAAATATGGCATTAGCACAAATAACATTAGCAACATTTACATTTCTCTTTTTTTATACAACAGATAAGAAATGTACAGCGTAAACTGTTTATATTCACATATGCATACATTACACAACCTTGGTGGGTTTAGCAAACATGTACATGACACAGAGTTAGTTGTTCAATATTTTTAAAGTTGTGAATGTCATTTTTCGGTTGGACGAAAAATTTGACGGAAAAGTGAACTAGGATATCGTGGAATCTGCCGTATGCAAATAGGCTCAAAATAACCCCAATTTGATAATCTACAAAATCACGGAGTGTCACCTCTCTAGTTTTTGTCGTTCCGGAGATAGAGTATAGAAAGTCTGATTAGGGGTGGGGAAGGGGGCATAATGCCCCCGCTCAGGCCCAGTAGGGTTAAGAAGTTATTGATGAGAACGTCGCAGAACAGGGTCGACAAAAACACTATTTCTCGACTTTGCCTATGGGATGTTAACCTAGGTTTACTCTTTATAAAACTTTTCCCCATAGCTATAGTTTGCCAGGTTTTCCATTTACAAAATATTTCTGTGTTTCCATAAAAAAATATTTCTGTGTGTCCATAGAACACATTCGTATCCAACAAGCTTTTACAGCAGGATCGAAGTTTTTCCCCAAAACAGGATCTTGGTGCCTATAAGGGTATTAAGATTACTTCCAACAAATTAACCATTTTTTTGTATTTTTGCTCAACTTTTTGCTCAAGTTGGGTTGTTATGGATTAACTGTAACCATGGTAACTACGCCATGATTATCATTTGTATGTGCTTCTCGATGTTTTATCCGGATTTGCGTGCTCTTGCTGATCAAACAATACCGTTTGCTTCCAGGACAATAACAATAGCAAGGAATACTTTCGTCAAAGTTTCGCGAAATTAGGTGAACATCCGCGTAGCTTCCGTTTCTGCAGCCTTTCCCAAATGTTTGGAACTACAGTACAGACCGTTCGGTCGAAGAACATAGCCTCTTGCCAACGAAATTATTAACACCACAAGTATCCGTGAAATAAAATAGAACAAGAGAAATACTCTTTTGGGGTCCTACTGAAAATTTCAAGTCAATCGGTTCAACGGTTCTGGAGGAATAGATCTTTAAAGATTTCTAGGTCAATCCAAGATGGCCACCATTCTAATAGACCAATCGAGTTGTAATTCTCATATGCGCTCCTCGGCATAGCCCTCTATCCGTTGACCATGTTTCAGCTCGATCTGACGGTTCTTGAGATATCATGCTGACAAGTATCCGTGGACTCATAATCCGTACTATTTCAATACAGGGGAAAGGATGTTTTTCACCCCGTAACAAACGCTATATGGCGGCCATTTTGAATTTCACTACAAACGATTACATCCATATTTTTCATAATAGAGTATCAAGCTGACTATCAACATGTGACTATCAAGCTGACTATCATGTGACTATCAAGCTGACTATCATGTGACTATCAAGCTGACTATCATGTGACTATCAAGCTGACTATCATGTGACTATCAAGCTGACTATCATGTGACTATCAAGCTGACTATCATGTGACTATCTAATGGCGTTGAATTACTTGATAAAACTGATAACTTTCTGTGGTTCAAAATTAAGAAACAGTTCTTTGGCCTATGCGATGATATATATATGTATGCTCTGTGTATTTTCCTCCGTCTAACTCTTCTTACAGTAAACGAACCGCTTTTCCCATCTGGAACCATATATCACTACATATTCTACATGTGGTCAGATATTAATTGGTGGTGACTTTAATGCCAGGACTGGTGCATATCCAGACTATATTACTCTTGATGACCACTATGTAGACCTGATTATGTGTGCGATGATATTCTTATGCAGAGACATAGTCGAGATATGTGGTGTCATCTAGGGCTAGAGATTTATTAGATTTATGTATCAGTACTCAACTAAGGATTTTGAATGGTCGGCTATTCGGCGACTCACTCGGGTAAATTACATGTCATTGTCCACAATAGTAGTGTGGATAACTATGCTCTAGTATCCAAAGTAGTATACAAAGAGTCAATCAAGCAACATTGACCCCGGAAATTTGCATATTTTGTGGAGGCCACGTGGAGGTAGTCAATCAGAAACGAGTATTGATGTCACGTGGTGTATGGTGGGTGGATGGTGGTGGTGGGTTTAAGATGGCGGCTGGTGGGTGGATGGTGGTGGTGGGTTTAAGATGGCGGCTGGTGGGTGGATGGTGGTGGTGGGTTTAAGATGGCGGCTGGTGGGTGGATGGTGGTGGTGGGTTTAAGATGGCGGCTGGTGGGTGGATGGTGGTGGTGGGTTTAAGATGGCGGCTGGTGGGTGGATGGTGGTGGTGGGTTTAAGAATGTATTCATCCGCGGTCATGTCTGGCGGTGATTCGGTCGCGGGAAAAACCTTCCGCGGAGAAAAAGTAGTCCCTAGATAAAATGGTCCGATGGGGTCGAGTGAGGTATCCAAGTGAAGCTTAGGGGAGGGGGCATCTAATGGGCTGGGGGTGGGGTTGACATATCGGCCTTCTGCGCATGCGCGGTGGCCGAAGGGTATGAAAATAGCCGTTTTGGGAACAACAAGTTTAGTAATGTTTATATAGTTTATTACCCCAATGTTACATCATACCCAGGCTGGGGGGGAGCCGCCCTGGGTATGTTTAGTATGTTCACAGCAAAACAAATTGAAATATCAAACACCATGTTTTATTATTTAACACATTGTCACATTAGGTACAAGGGTTTACTGAGCTCAAGTCAGCGAGCAGCATGTAGACATAGAGTGTGTGTACGGCATGATATTCATCAGTGCACGGGTGACGCATTCAACCGATGGGGGTGATCGGTCAGCTTGGTCAGATCTACGTGCACCAGGGACGGAAAGACGATGATGAGTTCAAACAAGTCTTGTTGCAGAACTATTGAACAAGTGTTGAAAAACATTTACCGTATTCCTACACATTCATTGAAGTGGCTTGAGAGCGTATAATTGTATTAAAAATTCAGAGTTTTTTACTGTTAATTGTATTAAATGCAGAACTATTGAACAAGTGTTGAAAAACATTTACCGTATTCCTACACATTCATTGAAGTGGCTTGAGAGCGTATAATTGTATTAAAAATTCAGAGTTTTTTTTACTGTTAATTGTATTAAAATTCAATACTCAGATATAATTGTATTAAAATTCAATACCCTGGTGAACACGTTCATTCTATTTGTGTTAATAAAAATAGTAGAAAATTAAAAAAATGGTTGTTAGTGTTCATTCTTTTTTTTCTTTTTTTTTAAATTTAAAAAAAAAAAAAAAAAAAATTCAGCCCCGCCCCCTTTTCACCGCACCCTCCCCCCCTTTCCCCCTTTCCCCTTTTTTTCAATAATTTCAAAAAAATTGTAAAAAAAATAGTAGAAAATTAAAAAAATGGTTGTTAGTGTTCATTCTTTTTTTTCTTTTTTTTTAAATTTAAAAAAAAAAATTCAGCCCCGCCCCCTTTTCACCGCACCCTCCCCCCCTTTCCCCCTTTCCCCCTTTTTTTCAATAATTTCAAAAAAATTGTAAAAAAAATAGTAGAAAATTAAAAAAATGGTTGTTAGTGTTCATTCTTTTTTTTTCTTTTTTTTTAAATTTTAAAAAAATTCGTCAAGAAAAAATGTTTTGTAGAATATAGATTCGCGTTCATTTCTATTTCGTCAAGAAAAAATTTTCATCTCGAAAATTGGCAGATTGAAATGTTCTCTCTCATTTTATGACACGGTATCTATTTTTACAGCTGTCAACTGTTATGGTTTGGTCACAATGTTGCCATTTTCTCCCCTATATTTAGCGTCCACAAAAAGAAGAGTATATTACAGCAATTATGTTCAAGAAAACATCCCGCTAGAAAATTGTCTTCAAATTGTCTGTTGTTGTGGGAGTATAAAAAAATCCTGGTCAACAGGGGCGCGTATATTTCGTGCGACGCTATGTTGCCAATGCATTGAAATTTGAATAGGTTGTCTGCATGGGTTTCAACGCAAGTATAGTACTAAAGTCTAGCTTACCTGATAAAAGAGTTTAGTCCAGATGTATACCTATATTCCATACTCCCGGACGTTTGATGCATATCTGGGGGCTGTTTTTTCCCTAGGTGGGTATAACACACCATGAAGCCTTCATCACGATGCATTCGTATGCTAAAAAAATATGGGTATCACCACGAATCTCATTTCCATATATATTTTTTCGAAATTCACAGATATTTCCATCGGTAAACCCGGTACACACACACATGTTTCCTGGCTCTGCCTGGTGTTAAGCCCGGCGCACACGAGAGATATCAGCTGAGCTAACGGCCTCAATTGCCTGTCAGCTCTCTTGTTGTTTCAGCGCACACGGTGAGCAAAAGTTTCAAGAAATTGATTTCAGTTCCCGCATAACGTCTTCTTCAAGTCCATTTTGAAGAGTCGAGCGTATGAATCGAGTGAAAATAACATGCGATTCATTGGCCTGTCCGGTAAAACTGCTGAGCTGTTGGCTTGCGTTCGCCGCACACGCTGAGGATTTGCCCTCGCGAGGCGAAATTATCAAACAAGTTTGATATTTTTCCCCCGGCCTCGCGGTTCAGCCAATGAACTATAAGAAAAACATATGTGTGTGCATATTAATAAACCACGTTGGCTGTATAGGTCGTAGAAAATGGGCGCCTAAAAAATGAACACATTTCATTACACTGTTGCGAATTGTTGCCAGTGCACGTGTGACTCAGTGCGTTTTCATATCCAGCTCAAATTGACACGGAGAATTTCGTTACCATTACCAGTAAATTGTAAGTTTATTGCGGAAAGAATTTATATTGCATAAATTCCTGCGGGAAATAGGAAGTACACATATAAGAGAATATTGTCTTGACGTAAAAAGTTTGGACATTTCATATTTACGGAGATATGGATTTTTATAACTGAGCCGGTTTTTCGTGTAAACCATCGCAGCGAAAAGGGAAACGGCTGTCATCTTCGTTTTGCTATGTCACAAAAAGTGCCCGAATTACTTATTCCTAAATGATTTCATGACGACTCCAACTAAGGTTAGCAAGTATACATATTTTACGATATTGTGAATAACTGTGAGCACATAAGACGTTCTGGTTGCTGAGATCTGAATTTTTGAAGTTTGGCAATTTTCTGACTTCGAGCTTCGAATACCCACCGCCATATTTGTTGGAAGCCGGTTTTTCGTTTGTCATGATGGAAAATCATTAATTAATCATATTTTGAGATATATTTCTCAAGACAACCTTGTATTCATTGAAAATATAAATCGGCGAGTAGTAGACGAAGGGAAAATTGGGAAGTACTGACCATGCCCCAGAATACTTCATATGCATATCACGGCCTTAAGGCCTATGTAAGATGTAATCTACTTCACAGTTTAGTAGTATAAAAAGCGCAAGTCCTATTGACCTTGCCCCTTCCAAAGAAATAAAATCGGCTCTATTTTACAGGAGTATATACGCAGGTCACGTGGGTTTTCACTAAAAACTACCTCCAAACATAGAAGAGTTCCAATTTTTTCCCTTAGACGTCCGTATGTTCATCCTCCAAACCCACAAGAGTTCCAATGTTCAACCGCCGGGGTGTTTTCCACTGGCCTGGCCCGCCCCAGCGCCCCGCAGCGTCATCCCGCGTCATCCCCGGCAGTGCGCGCGCGCGGACGCGGGTCAAAAGGTCAAAGGGTCACCTCCACGTCAGACGGTCCAATGTCCAATGAGACAATGTTGCGGCATCGCTATAGTCAGAGCTTGAGCACAAAAAAGGGGATTCTAGATGAACCTGGGAAAGATGGGCAGTTCCATTTGGACCAATCAGCGGTCGAGAAAAGAGCCAATCAGCGGTCGAGAAAAAGAACCAATCAGCGGTCGAACAATCAGCCAATCGAATTGGGGTACTCACGGTGTGCTTTCGCTGACGTCCGCGCCTACATCTGGGTTCTTGTACACCGGGTAATGTTTTTCTGGACATGGATGGGTTACCTTTGGCTCCATTCTAGGCCACTGATTGGCTAATACGGTGTTCAAAGCCACTTTCATGCATTATGCTCATAGAACTTATAGTCATAATCTATACGTGTTGGACGAGTCTTTAGGCTGATTTCTGATCAGTCTGTAGGCTGATTTCATTGGCTCTCTATTTTTACTATAGTGCTCTTGCATTCTAACCTTGATGGGTTACCTAGAACTTATAGTCATCAACATAATCTATACGTGTTGGACGAGTCTTTTCACTCACCGTATACACGTACCTCAATTAAATGCCCGCTCCAAACCTAGACCAAAAACACGTACTTGGTCTGTAGGCTGATTTCATTGGCTCTCTATTGTTTACTATAGTGCTCTTGCATTCTAAACTTGATGGGTTACATTTTGGCCCCATCCTACACCACTGATTTCAGTTTGACTGAATCTCCACATTGGGCATTGATGCATTAGGAATAAAACACACAAGACAGGGTTTTTTGGTGAGATTTCATTTTTTTTATTCAGTGAACAACAACAACGTGAGAACAACCACGTGAAAACTCAAGCCCAGAACAAGGGGCTTGTAATTAACTGAAGCCCAGAACAAGGGGCTTGTACATTGAAGCCCAGAACAAGGGGCTTGTAAACTTAAGCCCAGAACAAGGGGCTTGTCATTAACTTAAGCCCAGAACAAGGGGCTTGTCATTAACTTAAGCCCAGAACGGGGCTTGTACATTGAAATGATGGGCGGCCCAGTCATAGACGAGTACATCGCGGTCCTCGGCCTGGGGGTACTCGTCAAACATCTGTACGATGGTAGATAAGGGTCTTCCCCGGCATCGATGGTACAGGTAAACAAGCAATATTGTCCGCACACGCCACTGGTCAGGCTTTGCAACGTTTGACTGTTCCAACACCACGTCTCTGTGCCTTGATCCATGAAGTCTGTTAAATCGGGATGGAGGGGTGGCAGACCGTACGGGTCAAAGTATTCCCCCTGCTGTTCTGTCAAGTACACGGCCACCCAGTGTTCACCGGGTCGATCCATCGGGTCCGTGTTGAGAACGTAAGCAGCCGGATACATACGGTCTAATGGAAACACATCTCGGGCGAACACCCCTTGAAAGACCCTACGTGTCTCTGGGTCATTCTCCAGCACGGTGGTTATCTGGTCTGTATCCATTTTAGGTGGAGAAGTCACACAGGACGTTGCGCGCCTTGTCCACTTGAATGATGTTGTCAAACTCGGCGTAGCAGATCACATTGACGGTGGTCGCCAGGGCTCGTGCAAAGTGGATTTCCAACCGTAAGTTGCCTTGCTTGGCCAGGGCCAGCTGATGGTCGTTCTCTAAGGTGGGGTCAGATCGAAACAGAACAACGTGTATCCGTTCGCGTAGTCCTCCCGACTGATCATATTCCCTTCGTCCTGGTTTATTTGACCGGTGGCTGTAAACAGGCTCTGATAGGCTCGAATGAAATTCCTCCGCCCAAAGTTCGGTGTTAAGGCCGTGGCTGGCACCTGTTGTCCATCCACATGCAGGGCCACAAAATTGATGCCGAAATGTTGAAAGTCAAACGGATTCTCTGGGTAGGCTCCGCTGAAACTGGTATTTTCCACACAGGCCAGGATCAATCGCTTGGGTAGTTCCCCCAGGAACAGGTTTTCTTTGTTGGCGCCCATATTTCCAGCAGGCACAGAGAACACTTTGGTTTGCACACGTCGGATAGGGTACTGGGCTGGTTTTGTTTCCAAGGCTTTCATGTGTCCCAATTGAACGGCTGGATTCGGTTTCACTTTTCGGACATACAGGACTGCGTCTTGGATGACAATCTTATAGTCCGCTGCATGCCCCTCTACGTTAGTGGCCATCAAGGCGAAGGTCGGAGGCGCCCGTATCAGTCGGATTTTGATGGGGATCTTGTTCAAGAGGTACCGGTCTTGCATGAACATGTCTGCATGCAGTCGACCCATCATATCCACCGAGGCACTGTTCGCAGTGAAAGCCTTCCGTTTGTTATATCCCCCATTGTCCGCCGTGTCCATGTGCTCGGGCGTGTCCTTGTAGAATAAAGCGGTTGTCAGCTGAGATTTTTTAGCCTCTCGGCCATACGACAACAGTGTCTCGATGTAGGCTCGATAGGGGTACGTGTTGGTGGAGTCACTGATGAGTTTGTCGCTGAGAAAAATATCCACCTGCTGAAACATCGAGTGCAGCCAGAGATTCGTCGGGCCCACCGTTGCTTGGTCAGCGATTCTGGTGCCAGCTCCATTGACCACCTTGGCTTTCACATACAAGTAGGTATGGGCTAAATCCACATAGGCCGTATCCGCATTACTGATGGTGAACTCGATGGGCCCGGTTTCGTTGATGCTGGAGAGCGGGAGATGCTCCACCCATAATCCTTGTTCGACACTGGTTTGTGTGGGCGGCACGGTCCACAAATCAAATTCACTGTTGGTGGAGGGGCAGGACTCGGCGTGGATTAAGGACATGTTTTAAGAAAAGATATCCTTTGTCTTCTTCGATGTGCGTCGTCGCTGGGTCGTTCGTCGACTGGTGCGTGGTCTCGGTGGGGCAGCTCTTTTATTCCCAACGGTGCGTTGTGCTTTGGCCACCAAGACGCCTCCCGCTTCTTTGGCCCGCCGTTTCAAGGATTCTTTGGGTGCCGTACCCCCCAACACATCACCGGCCACTTGCAGTCCACTGCGTACCGCTTGTTTGCCGATTGCTTTCACACCCCGCGTCACCAAGGGCGGGAACGTTTTCACAATGCTGCCGAGTATGTTCCCCAGACCATGTCCTCGTTGCATGCGTCCACCGCTAAAGACCGGAAAGCCACCCCCGGCCTGTTGGGCATAATAGTCGGCATAGCTGCGTGCATCGCACTCGTAAGGTACTTTCATTATGCAAAGTGGGGAGCACGTGCTTGTCGAAAATGAAGTGTCAGCACCACTTTTCCTCGTTCGAATGCCACCGGTCGTCCCGTGTCATCTCTTATATCCACCGTGATCGTGTTGATTACAACACATATAAGGGAAGTTTGTTTGTCAGTTTGTCGTACGGGCAAGTAGAGCATGTGGGTGAAACTGTGGGTGACTTGACCTCCATACGTCTTTTTAATGGGGACCACCCGTAACAGAGGTGTGTTGATATCGCCCACGATGTGGTTGTCCACCACGTCCGAGTAGACGTAGAGTCCGTACATACCCGACTTCATATCCATCGGCATCTCGCCATGGTGTTCGGTGGGACCAGCGAACGTCTTTAGATCGAAACCCAGCATTTGCTGTAGGATAGCACTCAGTACGACACTCGCCTTGCCGGAGACGATAAGCTGTGCCTTGTCGTTGTGTGCGTTGTAATCGAAGTCCACGTGATTCTTGAAGGGATAGGCTTTGATGGGTCTTGAAGTATTCGTCACCCCCCGTAGCGCCTTATAATGCATCAGTCTTGACAGCCCACCCATGAACTCTTTGGGGGTATCGTATTGGCCTTCGGGCAGGGTGAGTCGGGTGTTTTTGCCTTCGTAGGTCACCTCGTACCACACTTCATTGGCTCGCACGTTGTACCACGAGTAAGGGTATTGGATATCCACGAGGCCGCATTCCCACCGGCCAGGTAAATGTAACGGTTGCGGTAACTGGGTGACGTACTTGGCCACGGTGTTGTCAGGAAACACATCCAGCGAACTGTTACTGGGTAGGGTCAGGTAAAACATGGCGACTGAGCTGTCCTGCTGCTGCTGTTGGTTTTAATAGGTCTTCCAGGCCTTGGGCGGTTGTGTCCGGCGTCGTGTTCGTCGCGTTGACTTGCTACGTGTCACGGCTCTGGAGATGTGGGGTGTCCTGATCGAGGGTGGTTTTTTAAAGGTCTGAAAAGAAGGTGCCCGTTGTGATGGTGGTGGAGTTTTGGGGGGTGACTCCGGTTCCCAGTCGGCTTCCCAAGAAGGTTGTGGTGAGAGTCGTGGTGCACGACTCGGCGATTGCTGGGTTTGCTGCATAAAGGCCCAGCGGTGGGGGTTCCCCACCAATTCCTGTGGTACATGCATGTCTTTCAAGCCTTGAGCGAAGACCTCCCATCCTCGAGGATCGGTGTGCGATCTGCGTTGACGCATCAGATCATTCACTAAATCCGTCATGTGGGTGCCGGGGACCACCTGATTCTGTACCAGGAGTTCGCCTTTATCATTCCAAGTCATGTTAGGATTCTGTTTCATCCGTTGTAATACCAGGCCAGCTTGTTTCTTGAACGATGCAGGTACACTCTTCAGCACTTCGTCTTCCACCCACTGTGGGGCTGTGGGGGCTACCCCTGGTAATGGCGGCTGTTGGAACGGTGCTGAGGTCAGCGGTCTGTCACGTGGTGGTGGTGGTGGTGGTGGTGGTGGTGGTGGTGGTGCTGTTGCTGGGGTAGACAGGGTTTTGTATTGGTCCATGAACGTCATGTACCGTTGAAGCGTCTCATTGTACCGTTGTACTTTCTCACTGTCGCTTAACCCCGGTCTCTGTAAGATCTGTTGCATCTCTCCATCGAGGCTGTTTATGGTCTTCACCGTTGGTGGGACAGGGTAGGGTGATTGGAGGTTTTGCAGGAACCGTGGTTCGACGAGGACCATTTTTTTCGTGTGGTTCATTGTCGGCCGAAGAGTCCACCCAATACTGGACCCAACACGGAAGCGGCCAACGGTGCTAAGATGGCCCCGAGAAAGCCGCCTTTCTGTAACACCTTTTTCTTTTGTGTTTGAGGGACCCGCTTGTGGACTAGGGTTCGGAGACCTGTCTTATGCTTGGCCAACTTGGTCTTCTGAGCCGGAGTCAGTGGTACGTTGCCTTTTAACAGGTTGTACCCGATCTCGCACAGACAGCGTACAAGGTCAGGGTCCGCACCGCGTACAATGGTTCGGACTAACTCGGGTGGGGCCGTCTTCAATACACGGAGCGTGGGAGCGTGCTTCCGTACTCGCGCAGACATCCTGTACAACTAATGCTAGAACCCACAACTCTGCCCTTTTTATCCACCTCACAGACAAAGTCAACCCTGCTGTGGTATTCATTCTTTTTATTATTCCCCATCATCAAACACACAGACCCCAGCTGGGGGCGCCACTGTGGATGTGTTTACATTATTTTTGCATCTACACGTGGTGGGTCTCTCCGGGAAAGATGCCGGTCCGTAGTCGAAGGTGGTCGGGGGTGGCTTGCTTGAAGTCGAAGAGCATATACCCGTGCTGAGGGGTTGTGGCATCTTGGAAGGCTTCCAACGCAAACGGTGTGCGGCCGGGATACATCTGTCTCGCCAGGTGCAGCAGTTGAGTGGTATCTCTCGGGTTTTTGAAGACCGCCAGGTAGTGGGCATTTAAGCTGATATTCCGATGTTCTTTGTTTTTACTGAACAGATTCTGCACAATGTAGATGATGCTGAGCCGTCGATGATGGCTGCCTTTGGTAAGAGTTGGGTGACCCGTGCATCCGTCTCCGCCATGAGATCATCCAGAACCACCAAGGTGTCGGGTTCCAAATCGGCCAGGTTGGGTAGGCCTTCCACGAACGTGATGTGGGGCATTGCTGCATACGCTTCCTGCCATTCTCCGTAACACCACACGACTCTGGCAATGGGTGGAGTGATCATGCTGTCGGCGTGTTGAAGGGCCTTCCTGACGAAGTGCGTTTTGCCGGAGCCCGTCGGTCCTGCGATGACGCAAGTGAAGGGATGCTGCCACCCAGGGTCCATGATTCGAGGTGTATCCGTTGTCGTGGTAACCCGCTCTTGTAAATTTCGTACGAGTGAACTGGAGTGGTGGCGGGTACAACGTCGGTCGTCGTTGTCTGTTCACTGTCAGAGATGGTGCTGGGGGTGGGTACAACGTGGGTGGTCGGTTCACTGTGAGGGATGAAATCCGGTGGGTGTTCAGACGTAGTGGGCGTACTTGGTGTAGGTGTAGAGCTCGACGTGGCTTGCACGCGGGGTGTGGTGGCGGTGGTGACTGGGCTCGATACGACTGGTGCTCTCTGTAGACCGGTTTCGCTGGTGCCTGGTGTTCTCAGTTGGTTAAGTAACGTGCTGACATAGGCTACGTCGTAAAACACACCTGCGTACAACACACTCAGCAGGGTTAGCAATAGCACCCCAAAGCCCACTT
>JAVTVY010009722.1:0-43541 GCA_036873755.1 Hanleya hanleyi
AGCATTCTGCCCCAAATTACTTACCAAGAACTATGAGGCACTATCACATACCCAACATATTCATTCATGTACTCCCAGTGTCCTGTATCACAGCCATTTGAAAAAGTCACACATTTCTCATCCAATATTATACAGGGTATATAATGCATGGTTCATATGCATGTACAGAGTTTGTCAGCCATGAGTCTCGAGGTTTTAAATTTGACAAAATTAGCTAGAGTTCTGTTGAGAATCTTTCTTTCAAGTGAAGTCTCCAAAAATTTAGAATTGAGAGTAAACTGTTTTCTCAATCTAGCTAAGGATGCAGCTGCACTTTGTAGTCCTATCACTGCTATTGAAATATCTGAAGAAAACGTACATCTGTTTCAGTTTTAGTTTATTCCATTTGAAAAATATCAAAGCTGTTTTGTCAACAAAAACATTATTGTACATATACATTTATATTTTCTCTTTCCCATACATGTAGGGCCTACATGATGTATATTCACTTTATATTTTTCAGCTGTACTGGAGGGTGATAAATGCTCATGACTGGCTATTCAGTTCTGAAGAAAATCATTGCTGTCCAGCTTGACCATACCCAGACATGACAGGTGTCCATTTGCTGATTCCGAAGTCGGAGGAATCAACAATAAAGTTTGAGTCATCAAGTGCCCAGTTTCCGATATTGCCACTGGTGAAAACTGTAATTTCCGTTTGCAGATTCCTACTCCCATTATATTTAACCCAGACAATTTTTGTTGAATTTCAATACTGTTTTATTCATAGTCTACAGCACAACAACATACACCATGAATGACTTACAATTAGACATGTCACATGTAAACTCATCCACATTATATACATGGAAGTAGATAGGGCTGGGGCTTGTTTTTCCTTGGGAATCCCGGAATCCAATTTCCATAAATACTGCTGCAAAATGACCTAGCGGGAATTCTTGCAAAGTGTTGCCGCAACAGTAATAAATGCTACCCTGCCACACAGCTGGTCTTGAATTATTGCATTTATTGGAATAGTTTTGGAAATCGGCCTTATATAGTTAAGAAATATACTCGCTCTTTATCCTGAAAATAACCTAATACACATGTACAAAGTTCGGACCCTTGTGTCTTATACTTACTACAAATTGTAAAAAAATTGTCATCATTTGTGAATTATTAGAAAATTAGGTTTGATTAGGTCATTGCCAGCTCGTTTTCAAGGTTATTTAACACAAATGCCAAATAGAAAAATATTGAAGAAATCGTTAGCCTCCACTATAATTAGTACCTCCCTTGGATTCACTTTTCTGCCGAAATACACCGAAAACTCAATTTCTACAGTCATTAATTTGAAATAAAAATTCCTAGTACTTTGTTAACAGAAAAAAAAATAAATACTGCTTTGTCAGTTCACTGTAGATCATTTACATGATAAAAGGGGAAATCTCCCAATATGTAATATTCTTGGGAAACCCCATATCAACGAAAACTGCACCCTGCTGCACCTGTACATAAAAATATACAATGTATAATTCTTTATCGAGCCCACTGCCTTGGCTTCATAAAGCTAGTTATATGGGCATCTAAATGATGTCTATAGATGTATGTGTAGCCTATCTGTACATGTCCCTGTCCCTGTACAGAAAAGTCTACAGCTTCTCAATCTCGCCCTATGTCTCCTGAACTAAGCCCCTACTTACCCCCTTTACCCTTGTATATTCTGGTAGCTTACATTATACTACACTTATTCAACTCGTGCAGTATCCTTGAGAGGATGTCCCCACCCCTGGGGCACCAAATGTTACTTTGTACTTAAAAAAATATTTCCTGTCCATAGCTTCTCAGCTTCATCCCATGTTTCCTGAAGTAAACCCCGCCCCCTCGGGAAACATGTCCCATGTAAACCCCCGGAGCACCAAGCCCTATCTAACTATTTCCTAAGTTAAACGTTGTCTGACCCCCTACCCTCATATATTCCTGGAGCTTAAACCATGTTACACTTACACAACCCATCTACCCTCGGGGGACAAAGCCCCAGTCTCTATCTCTTAAACTGATACTCATATATTTATGTATCCTACATTATACCCTTGGGAGGATGTCCCCCACCGGCACCAGGACACTGAGCCCCACCCTTTATGAAACTAAGCCATACCTGACCCTCTATCCGCATATATTCCTGGAGCTTCCACTGCTACACTTTTTCAACCCATCCAATACACTTGAGAGCATGTCCCCCCGGGGCACCTTCATGTAGCCCCACCCTCTTCCTTCTAAGCTAAATCTCCCCCTACCCTCCATCCTCATACATTCCTAGAGCTTCCACTGCCACAAGTTGTTCAACCATCCACTACCACCAAGTGCATGTCCTTAACTTGGGGCACCATCCCCTATCTTCAAAGGTAACCCTCACCCGGCCATTACTTTCGAGCACAAGTGTATCTAATATATCTTGACAGAAAGTTGAAGTTTGTGTGTAGTCTGCAAATTTGATATAATTCTGTCACCCCTTAATGAATTGCAACCCCGAATGTATCGATTTATCAGGCAGAGCCCCATGTTTACTTTATCTGGCTATTTTTTAGTATAAAAGCAATTTTTCATTTGTGTATGTTATTCTCTGAAGTGGTTAGGTTAATGAGAACTATTGGATATACTACTACATGTATGTCATTATTATTATCAAGCTCTTTGTTACATTGATTCTATTTGTCTTATACGCAAGTCTGGTAATATTTTCATTTAAAGATAAATTCAAATGGACTAGAAACCAATAGAAATCTACTTCATGTTCACATGTGAAATCATCACACTATAATAAAAATGTTGAACTGCAAGAATGCACAATATAATTATATTCCTACATCGTGAAACACCTGGCCGGAAAATGGCGACTAATACCAAGTCCAGTAGGAAACAGCTCACCAATTCAGTCCATTTCACAAGTTCATTCAATTTTCACCATTGGCCAGGTGTTTCACAGTACAGAAATACAATTACATTTTAATACATCCCTGAAAATGACTGCATTTATTAGTAGAGAAATGCACATATACATAGCACTGAACACAGTATGGCTCTAATTTTCATTATGTTTTGTCTGTAAATTCACTAGCATGGAGCATCCAACTGCCCTATAATTTTACCATCTTTGACTAGTAGATAACAAATGAATCATTTTGTACAGAATGAGACATTAAATATAATATTAAGTAGCATTGACATATAAAACAACAAGAGTCCAACACACGGACATAACCGCATGTATTTCTGTATCTCTATATATATATTCTTCTGTATTAAAAGATGGCAAGCTACAGATGTTAATGAATATGAAATTGCATTGGGGTTATTAAATTAAACGTGGACAGGTTACATCTTTCAAATTGCTTTTACAATGTTCATTCACAGGTTTCACAGAAAAGTATGATACTTGAACATGTATATTCATTGGATCTTGAAAGGAAAGAAGGAAAAAGGGGAGTTCTGACTCGAGCTAATGAATCCAGTAAGAAAACTTACAGGTATGTAGTTCAAACAAAACATTGTACGTACTAGTAAAGTACAAGCCAGGAAGTATATATATATATATATATATATATATATATATATATATATTGGCAAGCAGTAATTATCTACTCGGTGCTTGATATTAAATGTCATGATGGTATATGTACATGTATATAAGGGGCAATGTTCTAAAAAATCATCTGAAATTAATAATTAGAGAATTTTGATACTGATACAATCACAAGCACATGGGAGCTCAGCTGGCAGCATTCTGCATAACTGAAGTTTCACTTTTTTAATCCACATCATCTTTCTAGCTGATGCCCACATTTTTATCTACATGTACATACTTCCCAATAAACAGAACAAGTTAACAATTTATCCCATGATGTGGCTTATGTTATATTGCAAAGCTGAAATGAGAACCAACCAATCTTTGGCTGACATATATACTGTTTTCATAACACAAGTATTTGATGATGTAACGAATCTTGAAAGAAGCAGGTCTACTCATTGGTGCAATTTATTTTCACCAATATTGCAGAATTATTCTTCAAAAAGCATGTAGAAGTACAGATCAATGAACTGCCATTTGGAGACCTGTAATTCTGCTGAAATAGGACAAGACTTCTTCAGGAAAGATAAGTAATGTTTGTTATCAGTTGAAACTAACGGCTGATTTTGAACACTTCAGTTTACAGGCTAGGGTCTAAATTATTGTATGCATACATGTAAATGAAATATGTTTATTTCCATTTGCTATGAAAGAATTCAGCTACAGCATCAAGGAATAACATGTGATAAACGTAATATTTACAACCCCGGACATGCCAGATCCATCATGAAAATATCATTTACATGTACTGTGATGTACGAGTCAGCTCTTTATCAATTTGATCACAAGAAATGGAGCTTGTTGTGTACTGATTACATGTGTAATATATTTGTAATACATGTATTCACAGGTGGTCATTCTGGCAATTCTTTAAAGAAATGTTGGCATTTCACAAGGTGGATTAAGTACAGATATACTTCCTGAGATTGAATTATTGCATAAGTTATAGTCAGCATAGTGATTGCTGTCATGAACCTACCTTTGAAGGCAGTTACAATCACTTTTTACAATAGTGATATTGATCAAATGAGATGGCTTGCACGTCGAACCGAGATGGGACATGTAATCCATAATTTACAGTTATCACATGGTTATGCATATATCTTCGGGAAAGGAGATCTATCTGCTTCAAAACCAGTCAATATTACCACTACAAACATAAATGAAACGACAGTATTAATACATGAAAATTAACATTATACTATCAAATATGTTAGATACTGCACATGTAGGCTTATAAATAGTTAAATTCTTATGTATGTTGCCATAAAGGATGAGAATTTCTAGTATCGCATTGGAGGGGTGAAAAATTTAGTAATATGTGCTAGAAAGTGCACATTGTTAGTATATTTACCAGTGTGAACAGCTGAAATCCAACATCCGTACATTATTCTGAATGAGGACTATGGTAATTCCCCTAATAAATTGATCAACGGAAGTGATATTCGAGGTACACATATATTAAAAATGAGGGGTGATCGATTTATTGCAACTGGAAAATAGCTCTGATCCGCAGCTCTAAGTCAGAGAAATGAATGATGAAATTTTAATCAAGTGCCCAGTTTACGATATTGCTACTGAGGAGAACTGTTTCCGGGATGGTGCACATGGTTTGTTTCAAATTATACTTACATTGGGTGTACTCAATACAAGCTGATTGCAGCTGCTGAATGAATACCCTGTTATCAAATACGCTCTACACATCTGGGTGCACTCCACATTTGCTACGATTTCGCACAAATTTTATAATAAGGAATCATCCTCCAAACAGGGCTATCTCCCTTCTGCCAGTCGATCGACCCTGCCGGCATTCACTTAAAAGGTGTGAAAAAATACCCTGCCATTCTCCGCAAAGTGGGTTTTCACCAAGCCATGTTGCTAAGTTGAGGGAGATTGAATGTGCGAGATTATCAAAACTGCTCTGTATTGCAACAACTTCAATTAACCAGAAATAATCAAGTGCAGTGCATTTGGGGGATTCGGCAGTCAAAAGAAAACAGTCAGTTACTATTGGTAATTAGATCACTGTTCATCTCTTTACAACAACAACACTATATCAAAGCTATGTGGTCATTTGTTTGAAAACAAACAAGCAATGTTTGCTTTTCGGAATCAATCAATGCCCACCGCACATCCACATCTGCAAAATGAAATATCTCGGTATTTAGTATGCTGGTAAACACTGTTTGGCTGGAAATATCCAAGTGTTGTGAATTCATGTTTTAGTACAGGGCAGGATCGATCGACTGGCAGAAGGGGAGATTACTCTGTTTGGAGGTTGAATAAGGAAGGTCCCTTGTTTTTGACAGCATGATATTTCTTCTGTCCTTTTTACTAAATCATATCTATAATACCATCCTGTTGTATGTAACCATTTCTCCAAATGGGCACATAACAATTGCTGGTTGATTGCCTCCATGCGCCGCTACATAGTTAATCGTTACGGGAAGTGAATATATGAAGGCCAAAATCCACAATTTTTCGGGGCACAGAATGATGATTCCTCTATGGCGATAAAACGTTCCAAAAAATGAGTAGGACTACCCCCCTGGTTGTTTCTTATTGTCCCCCGCCTTATTAGTGGGGCAGGGGACTGTCACTTAGAAATACCGGGCATCCGTAATTCCCTTATTCCGTTATTCCGTTAAACATTTCTTGTCCGACGGTTGGGATTGCTTTTTAGTTACCTGCATAATCCAAGGTGGCCACAATCGGCCATCTTGGTTTTCAGCAGTTGTATACATTTCTTGTCTCACCAATAACTCTGGAACTATTCAACCGATCGACTTCAAACTTGGAGGTTGTTTTGACATCGTTCAGAGCACGCTTGGGATTTATTTTCAGTTACCTGTGTAATCAGAAAGGGCCGTCGTCAACCAACTGGTATTGTCAGCAGTTGTATCTTCACACATTTCTTGTCCGACCAATAACTCAGAAACTTTTGAACCGATCAACTTAAACCTGGAGAGTGCCTTGACATCGGTGAGAGAACAGTTGGGATTGCCTTTCATTTACCTGTGTAATCCAAGATGGCCGCCATCGGCCAACTTGCGTTGTCGTATCTTTAATATTTTTTGTCACACCAATAACTCAAGAACCATTGAACCCATCATCTTCAAACTTGCAAAGTGTCTTTACATGGTGAGAGTACAGTTGGGATTGCTTTTCAGTTACCTGCGTAATCCAAGATGGCTGCTATTAATTATGACAGTTTCTAAATGCACTTTCTGCATAAAAAGCGACATGGTTTCTGTTGGATATATATATAACCATTTCCAAAAACATACCCCTGTTCAATGATATGACATATTATCGACCATGAAAAATCTACCATAGAGGTCCACGGGGGAGCAGCAGCAGCACCAGTTATGGTGGATGCAATAACTGGTACTGCTGACGGGGTATGTGGACCTCTATGGTTGATTTTTTTTTTTTTTTTTCATTGTAAAAATGCCCGTTGGATGGGAACACTTTCACATGTATAAAAAGGAAATCATTTTGTATGTTTCAATGGCATGAGTAATCCCATTCAGAAAATATTTTAGCCTATAGAAGCATTCCTTTTGTCCCAAGAAAATGACAAGTTAAATGGGCTGATCCACTAGGTTATAGACTGGGCCGAATAAACTTGTGTGGTTCTGGTTACATTTAAAATTAAATCCGATGAGTGGCCAAGGTATTACATTTTTTTCATATTTATGGACAGATGGAATCGGTTCTACACATGTAGATTGATGTCTGGCTGGTTGGCTATTTCGCTGGCTGGTTGGTTGGGTGGTGTTAACATTCAGATATGTTGCAATTTTGTCTTTTGATGATGAAAGTTCATACATATATGTTAATACTTTATAAAAAACCATCACAATGATCTTTTGCCGGCATGCCTAATATAAAGCATTATTTCTACTCCCAGAATATTCTGGGCAAGCCATTGGTTGACAGTGGTCACATGCCATTGAGATAAAAACACATATCAAACTTCACTGACTGACCTAGCTGACGGTAGTTTGTCATGTAAACAAACATGGCTTGTGGAGTGTTCTGCCAGTGACAGAATGAAACAGAGAATATGCCATATATCAAATTCGTAAATATGACTGATAATATGTGTCACTTTTCCTGGAATATCTGGAAAAGTTTCACTCAGCTTTGACAATCGTGCCTCACTACAAATACAATTTGGATGATGTGCGAGAGTTTACCCTTCATAATCATGCTCATTCTCATTTGGCATACATGTACAATTCTATGTTACATGAGCGGGTGGTTGGGTGGGTTCAGGTTCCTGTTGCTTCAATGCATTTTGCTGAGAAGCAACAGGAACTTGATAATGTGATGTCTAGCACTATAATATCACTTGTCTTTATTGCACCATGTAAGCATCCTGTCTGGGTCGTGTGCGCTATCCTCAGTGTTTTATAGAGTGGATGGAGGATGTCTGGTTCCATGCTGCTTCAAAGATTTCTTCTTTGAAGTAGCAGGAACACAACTGGGCTGGGTGGTGCTTATTTGGTTTGTCATGATATAGCTGAAATATTGTTAAAAGCGACGTTAAATTCTATTCACTCCCTCACTTAAAACACATAACAATTCACGACTTACTATTTTCGGACAACTCAACTTCGGCTAGGCCTATCAGCTAAAGAGTCCGCAATGAAACTCTAATGCTCTGCAGTCTTTTGACTTACCAGCTCGAACAAAAGTCAGTATTTCATGACATAATTCTATGAAATCTGATCAAATGTACAACGCTCATTCCGAATATTTTGAAATATTTAACACGTTTCCAGCTGTTTTCAATATCACTTTTCTTGTATTTGATCAGCAAGTTTCGCTTGTGGGTATTTTTGCCAGGAAACAGTATAAATTCCTATATCATACTCCCCAACACGGTATAACTTATAATATCATTTTTTGTCAAAATTACCAACAGATGGACTTCCAAAACTTTATACAATTTTTTGATCAGTTTTCATGTTAAAGTTTTCCTGTCCACAGCTTCCTGACCCTGCACTATGTCTTCTAAACTAAGCCCCACCTTACCCCTGAACCCTAATGTATCCTAGGTGTGTACATCATGCTACGCTTTTTCAAATCATCCTTATTAACTGCCAGGGACTGAGCTTCACTCTCTTATCTCCTAAAATAAACCTTGCCCTACCCTATATCCTTATGGACATCGAAAGCCTACATCATGCCACACTTATTGTACCGATCCACTAGCATCAAGAGCAGTCCCTATCCCTGGGGCTCTATCTCTAAATTTAAGCCGGACCCTATACCCCCATATATTCTGGTGCTTCCATCATGCTACACTTATTCAACCCACCCACTACCCTCAGGATCATGTCCCCAACCCATCAGCACTAAGCAGCTCCCTCTATCTCCTAAATTCAGCTTTGCCTTACCCCAAACCCATATATATATTGGCAGATTACATCATGCTACACTTATTCAACCCACCCACTACCCTCGGGGAAAATGTCCCCAACCCCAGGGCACTGAGCAACACCCACTGACTCTTAAAATAGGCCTCGCCTGACCCCATCATGCTACACTTATTCAATACATTGCCCACTTCCATTCTGCAGACAGAGCAGACAGCTTCTGTTTTGATGTTTAAGGTTTAGATATGCATGCTTAGACTTTCGTCCACGGTTTGATTCACTTGTACACCTGTCAATTTCTGTTCTATGATGGACACTGTAGGGGGGATTGTGGATTGCTCCGTCTATCATTCCATCGTACTTTGTGACCTGTCTTGTGTCTTTGCCTTGTGCGCTATCCTCAGTGTTTTATAGGGTGGATGGAGGATGTCTGGTTCGATGCTGCTTCAAAGATTTCATCTTTGAAGTAGCAGGAACACAACTGGGCTGGGTGGTGCTTAGTTGGTTCGTCGTAATATAGCTGAAATATTGTTGAAAGCTACGTTAAATTGTATTCACTCACTCACTTTGTGACCACAATAACTGAAACAGTATTTGTCTGATTGACATCAAACTTGGGTATTGGGTTGGTATTAGTGAGAGTATCGATAGGATTATTTTTCGGCAGCCTGCATAATTAGAGCATTTCCACAAAGTGGATGCTCTTATGTTTTCATGAGAAACGGCTCTGCCGGATCCGCCGCCGCCGCGACTTTAAACGTGAATATCTCTGAAACCGTTAAATATTTTCGGGTCAGACTTGGTGTGCTATCTCCTTAGGCCTGGGAAATTTGTCTGGTTGTGTTTCGATACCCGCTGCTCACCACTAGGTGGCGTTGTAGTCAGAGCATAGATAAACCTTTCTCTGACGATTTCGTCTGAACGGCTTGTCTGATTTCTTTGAAATTTTATTACAATAGTCTTGAAGGATAGGCAATGTGCTGAAAAGGTTTTGGTGTAGCTGGCATAACTATAAAGGCAAGTTTTTTGCGTCTCAAAAAAAATTTTTTTGTGAAATGAAAATTTACCAATTCGCTTGGAGAAATATTTAAAAACTGTTCTATTCTAGGTTGCCAAGCATAAATATAGGATTGCCGACATATAATTCCCTGTCGGTGTGAACCAATTTGCCATTTAAATGAAAAATCTCAATTATCTGACTTGATGTCAAAACTTCCTTTCTAAACAACGTGTTTGATTTCCATGAAATTTGGGTATAATGATCTTGCAAGATAGGCAAAGGACTGACAAGATTTTGGTGGTGTTGGCGAATCATGGAGACGCAAAAATGCGTCTCCAAAATAAGATTTTGTTTTCACAAAAATGGAAATTTGCTTCTTAATCAGGGAAAAGTAATTCTGTTTTGCTGAACATGAATGTAACATCCCCATTGTTATAATTCACATGCCAAATGGCCATTTTTTTTTAATATATGAAGTTCTCATGACTTCAGTTTGAACATGAAGCTTCTCTATCGAAACCCCTCGGCTCTGAACCCCAGCTATTATAATGTAAGGGGGGTGTCTCTACCAATTGATTGGCTTGTGGGAAGAAATATTTACCCCTGGTATTGTGTACTTTCTTTGAAAAAAAAAAGAAGTTTTCCTCCCCTTAAATTAGTTTGTTTCTGGAATAAATACATACACTATAGATATACGTTTGTTCTTCGCATTGTGTAAGAGAATAAATCAATAAATCAGTCATCCAATCAATAAATAAATGTGATAGTTTACAAACATGATATAGAAATTATATGCAAACTTAACATAGGAATTAGTGGATTTTATTAGACAAGGGGTATAACTCTGCAAAATAATTTCTGACACGACTCATTTTCGATAGGCATCTAGTTCAGGTCAAGAGAAACAACTGTATCACGTTAGGATGTTGTATATGGAACGGTTCTGAAATTATCACAATAACAAATCATAAATGGATTTTCATTTGTAAAAAGGGGCATAACTCTGCAAAATATTGTCCGAGATGACTCATTTTCGATAGGCTTCTGATTTACGTGAAGATAAATAGATGTAACAAGTTTGGTTGCCATGCATGAAACGGTTCTGTAGATATCGCGGTAACGGACAGACGGACGTACGGACAGCCGTACCTGATGACGACAATACCCTTAGGCCAAAGTTGGCCGAGGGGTAATAAAATCACAAATTATCAATCGGTTAATGCTCAATTTTTTGTTTTATGTGGAGGTCCCCAGAATTTATTTGAAACTCGAGATTGAAATTGCACATACCATTGCATTTTGACAGGATAGTTACAACTGTTGATAATAATTTTTTTAACTGAAAAAGTAGAAAGATTTTTGAAGTGGAACTTCTACATACCTGCTATATGGCACATCCCACCTGAGAAATTTTTACATGTATATCTAATTGAAGTAATCCATTGGAACCACTGATGATTTTCCAATAATAGAGAAGATGCATCTCCCCCCCAGAAGCCGACCCATAGCCACTCGCAGCTCTTGTTATTATTGTTCTGTCAAGTTACATGAAGCATATTCATACTTGCAGTTTGAGCAGTACCACTTGTCACTCTTCAATGGTGCATGTTGTAAATTTACACAATGAAAATGATACCAGGTGTCACACCTATCACATCCTATTGATGGAGGGTCATTTTTGCATACTTTCAAACAACATGGACATGTCCATTTACTGCTACTTAACTTCGGTCTGCTTGTAGATTCTATTTCTTTGGTTAGAGATGTATGTTTTCGTTTCCTTGTGAGAGATAATCTATCTTTTGAATTCTTTGCATTTGTTTTTAATTTGCGCTGAGCCAAATTTGCAAGGCCTGGACTTCCTTTGGAATTTACACAATTTCTTAGAAAATCTTCATCTTTAGAATCTATGTCCGAAAGTTTCTGTTGAAGAGATATTTTGTTAGTTGATTTAAACTCATAATGTGTATCACGGTCATGTTTCTTGAACTGTGCGATTGTTGCAAATTCAACCAGGGAGCCACTGGCTTCAAAACATTTACTACATAGTATGCTATTTATGCAGTGGATGTTTAAAATATGGTTGTTGAACTCCTGTTGAGTTGTACATGTAAATGGATTTTCACACTTATCACAAATACATAATTTACATAAGATGGGACCCTTCATACATGTAAGCTGTTTTTGAGGACACAATTTGTGAGAATTGGTAGCCTTCTCAGCTTGATTGTTCTCAAGCTGTGGTCGTCGAAGTTCGGATGTTGATGGAGTTTGTTTTATTGGTGGGGGCATACATGTACTAAAGTCATCATCATCTAATTCTTTATATTCAGCTTCAGTTCTCTGGGTGTT
Organism: Hanleya hanleyi; assembly: GCA_036873755.1. Lineage (NCBI taxonomy): Eukaryota > Metazoa > Mollusca > Polyplacophora > Lepidopleurida > Hanleyidae > Hanleya > Hanleya hanleyi. The sequence continues at coordinate 12,346 of JAVTVY010009722.1, forward strand.
AACCTGTTGAATTTTTTTTCCTAAAAGCTCCAAAGCAGACTTAACCATATTTTCGAATGGCACTCCCCTTTTCGCCAACCGGTTTCGTTTACGACCCCCATGTCTTTCTTTAGATTTATCTGGAAATGGTACTTGAGGACGATATGGATCAGTTACACATGTATCATCATCTGATAATGAAGGGTTCACCAGAGAATATTTGGATTCAATAACTGGTCCTCCAGTGCGTCTGATGCCTAAATTATGGGGCTGTCTTTCAGCTAGTCTGCCAGTGAATGGTCGCAGTTTTAATGTTTTGTCATGTAAGAGCTTTAGAAAGGTCTTTGATGAGATCTCTTCAGTTGTGGCATGATGGGCTATTTCTTTGAGTGTGCAGATGTCTGATTCTAAATATGTTGGATTGAATGATGTTGGAACATCTGCATGTGAAATAAATGTTGGTGTTTGTAAAGTATAAGCAGTAACAAGTGATCCTGGGTCTGAAATGTCCTTAACAACAGCTAAAGCTGAATATAAATGTTTGCAGTAATAGGGTTGACCTTTGCAAATAAAAGCATAACATGAACATACACCAATCTGAATATTACAAATGTACTGGCACTGTTCTGTGTCTAAAATATTTCTTATTTCACTTGGAATATTGGACAACAGTTCATTGTGCCATTCACTTGCAAGCTTGAACTCTAGTGTTGACAACATTTGCTTGCATTTAGAATGGACATCATAGCAGTGTTCACTGATTATTTGTTGTGACAATTTAGATATATCTGATGCACTGGAAGCATTCACCATGTAATTATATTCAATTTCATTAACATTATCAGGAATGTAATCATCAGATGCTCTGGTACTGATACCTGTTACTCCAATGTAGTGTTGGTTAGGGAGATGATCTACATTCCCAGGAATGTTTTCTGCATCAAAAGCTATGCCAAACCACCCATGCTTTGTCCATGTTTCGTCAAATATGAGTCGGTCATGAGATACAATTTTCAAGCCACGGTCTGCACAATTTAATTCCTGTTTCATATTCTGAATGGATGCCTTCCTGAAGTTCACATCCAAGTCAGCAGGAGTCAAATGTATGCTTTCACTATACAAAAACTGATCAATCATCTTCATTATGAAAACGGCGATAGATCGATTCAACTGTGAATTAAATATAGTTTCATCGATGTCACGGAATTTACGTTCAGTCACATTATCGGTCAGAATAAGGGGATTTCTTCTTTCACTTATGGAAATATTGTACAGAATTTCAGCGGTAAATGTAGATGACCATGTTGATTGAAACCAGTGTTCCTCTAAGTACGAAATAAATTGATGCTTGGTTTCTTGTAACAGTAATTCATCAGGAATGTCATTCTTGATGAAATGTTTAAATTTTTTAATCAGTGACCTGCGCACATCAGCTGACCAGCTTCTCATAATAATTTTGAATCCTGTTTCCAATGGTCTTATAAATAACTTCAGTGATGATTTATCCTCATGTATATGACGCCTTAATGCTTGTAAACCGTGGAAATTGCATAAACTGGACTTTAGTCCTAGTGACGAAACAGCAGATTTTATTGACGAGTCTTTGTCATGTTGAATCATGGGTTTTATTGGATTAGTCAAGCTACAGGGTCGAAACTTGAAGAAACCATTTCCGTCATTGAAAACATATATATCTTGTTTATGATCACAGGAGGTATCACCACAAGGAATATTTAAGAAAACAATTTTCAATGTTAATGCATGGGCTGCACGTTCATCTGTGTTGGACATACTAATGGCAACAGCCTTCCCCTTATTGTTTTGGTCACAAAGGCTAATGAGCCCTACTGGAAACCTGGAAGAGGTCAGGTCATATTTATTATCATAACCCATTATATGTTGTCCAAACTTTTGTGCCAAAAACAGATTTTCGTTGTTTGCCAATACAAGGTGATAGTTTCTTTGCAAACTTTTGAAGCCACGTTGAAAGAGTAAGACAGAGTCTAAATTTTGTTCTAACATTTTTTCACTATTTCTCCAATCAGACCCACTTAATGGACATGTATCCAGTTTTTGGATACATTCACGTAATAAATGTTTGTCTACGATTTTAACTCTGTTTTGTATTTGTTCCTTTGTGGTGAGCTCTCGTAAATTTCTGTTTTCTTCTGTATCATCAACATGCATTGCATTTTTTCTGTGAAAGGACATTTTAATTTGATTGGCTGAAGCTTTCTGTGATACTCTCATTCTGTCAATTTCATCCCTGGCAGATAAGCTTGGTCGCTTAAGTTGTTGAAATGGACAGTTTGTGTGATATTTGCTATTATTTTTGTGGGCATACATTTTCCAGGATTCAAGATTTTCAGCAAAAATTACACATTTTATTTTCCAATAACACTGCAAATGGGAATGGTACAAGTGCTTTACTGTTGAGGTGTTTTTTAGAAATTCTGGTCGTTCTTTATTATACTGTTTCTTGTACCTGTAGCATGCATTACAGAGAAGTCTGGTGCTGTTAGTTTCTGTGTTTGCTGTGGTAGATGAATCTTTGTACCACTGGTAACTATTAGTTGTTTGACATGAAGCACAAGTCACATTATTTTCATTGACCAGGTCCTTTCCACAACCAGAGCATGAGGATACATCTGCATCTCTGTTAATTGAAGACAATAAATTGCCACACTCTGCTCTACAATCAGTTGATTTAGCAGAACACTTTGCAGTTAATGTAACAACTGGTATATTATTGGGTGGTTTGGCAGATGTAAACATATACTGTTCATCTATTCTATGTGAACGACCCCACTTTGGATTACTTGTTACTGATACTTTAAGTGTCATACTATTACCTTGATACTTTGGTTCTACACTTGAGTGTGTCTCATAACTTCTGATAATGTCAAAGGTAAATTTATCAAAATAGTGCTTCATATCTAGACCAGTATTCACCTCTGCTATTTCTTCCCATTCCCCAACTTGATCAAGTTCATTGCCCTCAGATGTTGAATTATTGCTACCAGTATCTCTAAATATCTTTTGTATTTTGTCGGTACAAGCATCACTCTGTAGGAAGGCATTAATCTCAGACATTGCTGTCAAGTCATTGTAACCAAGTTCACTACATTTAACTTTTTTCACTACACTAGAATTTGACCCCTTCGGAAAAAGTTGAAGGAACAGTTTTTTTTCTTTTCTCTTAAAACTGACACTTGGATAATTTTTTAGGAACTTCAATATTGACTCATCAAATTCTAGTTCATACTGTTTATATTTCCTCTTGTTGGTTGACACACATTTGGAATGCTTGATTGAAGAATCATTTTCGCTTCCAATTTCAGTTTGAGCAGTCAGGCAAGAATCTTTCTTGATCAAATAGTCATTAGGAACATTGTTTTCTGTTTTGATTTTTGCACTACTTGTATTCATTTTGTTGTTGTTTTGGTTGGGTGTACTATCCTGTATAATACTGCAGTGCATTGCTACATTTTCACAGAAGTCTTTTTCTACTTTCAATGATTCTAGTACAGAATTACTCTTACCACTGCATTCTTCAAAGATTTGATTATTTTGCATTTTGTTCATACCATTGGTGTGGATTTTCTGCATTTTGGTTGGAGAAATATTTTCACTTCCAATTTCAGTATGAGCAGTCAGACAGGAATCTTTCTTAATCAAATCGTCATTAGGAACATTGCTTTCTGTTTTGATTTTTGCACAACTTGTATTCATTTTGTTGTTGTTTTTGTTGGGTGTACTATCCGGTATAATACTGTAGTTCATTGCTGCATTTTCACAGAAGTCTTTTTCTACTTTCAATGATTCTAGTACAGAATTAATTTTACCACTGCATTTCTCAAAGATTTTATTATTTTGCCGTTCCTTCACCCTATTGGTGGGGATTTTCTGCAGCAAAAGAGATAAATCAATATGGGGTGATAATATCCAGTTTATAATCACTCGACGCAAAAATGATGAATATGTGGAAATGTATTTGAGATATTTTATTTTGGTTAAAGTTGATGTTTGTTGTGGATTTTTATCAAGCATCTCCTTGAATAGGTCGGGCGGAAGTGCACAAATAGAAAACCCTATTATAGCTGCGACACCACATACACTACTGCATGTTTGTGTAGGATAGACTGCTGCACATCTTCCAGCTCTACACTCATGAATACCATTTGGCAATGTCAGAGCTGGATTATGACACACTGTAATCTGTAATGTATCTGATGTTAAACCAACCAATTCCAGTCCAGCTTTAAATTGTTGGAGGAAGTCTAATGGCAAATTCCATCCTTTCGGATCAGCATAAACTAGCTTATTTTCTTTGGGAAAATAAACGGCAAAAACAAAATGATTTCCATCTGAACTAAGTGAAGTGGTGCCATCTGGCATAAAGCGGACTAAAAAGTTAAAAATTAAACGTGGGTTTGCCTTTGTTGTATTTGAAGTTGCAGCGTTCAAATTAGCCAAAGACCGACGGACAGTAGTTGGAAGGGACTTCAGCGCTGTTGCTGGTACAAAGATACAATTTACATCTTCACACTGCATAGAAATTCTCCCTCCTATATGGCAAACTAAAAAATTTGATAACCAACATTGGCGTGTAAGTGTTGCCAAGTCATAGACACTGATGGAATCATTATTTAAGCATATCATTGTTTCAGGGGAATTATTGAATATTAGATCGGAGTAAGAATTCAATAAATTTTCTGAAAGACTGGTTTCAGGCTCTATTTTAATGAATGTTTCCGTTAACCATATTTTTTCAGCTGCAACATTTCGCCCTATTTCTTTCAACTTGTGCAAATGAATGGCCTGGTCAATTTCTTGATGACTGTAGGTTACCCCAGATTGAAATTCTATGTAATAAGTTTGCTTATTTATTTTTTCAAGTATATTTAATTTTTGTTTCAGATGCTCAAGTTGTGATAATGGAGGGATAGTGGATGACTCTGATATGTCAGAATTAGTATACTTCTTTAGTTGCCTTACTGCCTTGACTTGTTCATAAAGAGTATTGAACTTAGTACCCTGACATTCACCTCTGGTCATGCTGGCGGGCTCCACTCCTCCTCCTCCAAACTTCCTGGGACCACACACATTGCTGTACTCCTGCACATCTTCGTCAGTCTGATCGAAGTGTATAATTATGAATCATTATTTTTCTTCATTAACCGAACATGTGAATGTATAGTATTTGTAATATTTTCTCTCATACAATTTGTTCAGTGCATTTATGAAAACTCATATAGAATTTTTTGGCAACTTGACAGATACATGTCGAAGCATTTACACAGAAAAGTACAATGTAAACTACAGGCTACAGCTTCAGAATTTTTCATTGTGAAGATATCGTAAAATCCGTTGAAATTCAAGTGTGCTTTTTGAATACATGTAGCTTATTAAATGGAACGTAAACTGTGTGGTAAAACACCGCGGGAACTATACAAGAGTCACTATAGATTAAAAAAATTGTGACAAAGATTTTCTCCCATTTTTTTCCCAATGAATGAGAAAGCCGCAAACATAGAAAATACTGTGATTTGCAATTTCTTGAGGGTGCCGCCAGGTTTATTTTGGGCATGATTTTAAACCAATGGGAAAGCGTAATATTCAGTTGTGCCGATAATCTCCGTCATCGGACATTCTCTGTGCTGAGATAACATGGCCGCACATGGTCGTTTTTATGCTCCTCTCCATTCCCTGACTGACAGATGCAATGTTATAGATTAGTTTCATTGTAGAATACGGCTTGATTCTGTCAGATATTCTACCATGCCGGGCTGCTCTGCATTTGGCTGTCACAAGGTGCCAGGTAATCCCAACACGTCACACTATCATCCTCGTTCATGTTTGTAACCTATAGTCTCGAATACTGCCTCTCTGCCAATTGACGCGTTTTTACCTCCAGAGGCAGAAGAACTAGAATACGCTGACATCACGGTTCTTCAAACATGGTGGCCTCTATGTTGTTCCAGTGTAGCGAAGTTAGAACGTTAAGTACTGCTTAATAAAAAATGTAAAAAAATACCTGATACACGATTTGGATTCTATGAGGAAAAAGCTTTTAACTGGCCATGCCCGTTCACCAGAGTTTACATTCCCTTTGAACAAGTTATAAGTGAATAAACATGTACCTCTTTCCTGGATTTTGCTTCATGGTGGTGAAGCAGAAAATGATCTAACAGATCATGGTCGTCTTTTGTCTGTTGCGGACAGAATGGACAAATGTCCACTCTGTCCGCTTTCCGCTCCTTTGGCATGTTATCTTGGGTCTTAGCATGTTGATGAGGACTTCTACTTGGATTACTTTTTCTTTGCAGTGCCTAAGGAAGATTTGCATGATTTCATGATATAACAGACTCAATATCATCTTGCCTGTACATTTTGAGGTTTATACTTATAGGTCAGTTGAGTAGGTCAAATTTTCATCAAAAGTAGGTCAGCTCAGAACTTGCTGGTAACAGTCCCCTAATGCATGTTCATGCCAAAAGTCAAGGTTCATAGGAATACGGGAGATGGTCGAGACAAGATTTGGGGACCCTCTATCTAGAAATATGGGAGACAGTCGAGAGATGACTTGGGGCCCTCTATTTAGAAATAACCTGAAATCTTCACAAAAATTCGACATTTATAGGTCACATAAGTAGGTCAGCTCAGAACTTGCTGGTAACAGTGTCCTAATCCACGTTCAGTCCAAAAGTTCTCCTTATTTTGCCGGAGAAAGAATTAGGTTGGACTTGCTCATTACTGGACAATTTGCAAATGAGATCCTACTTCGTAGGAATGTATGCTACATGTATTACTTCCCTTTTTGCACAAATTTGTTATTCGCAGGAGACCACATGTAACGAGTGATACTCATGGTGCGATGAACAGTGGGAGACTTATAAAAGGAACTCGTAAGTATATCACAAGTTATTTCATTGAATTCACGCACCTTGCGTATGCCCCAGCCACTCAAGTTGGGCTGCACAACGATCTGACCTGCCACATTCAACACAGTTGTTGTGGGCGAGATACATAGTGGTGTATATGTACACACTTTAGTTTGAAATCTCCCCGTTCTCCTTTTGCTGACATGTCTTTGCCTGTGGTGCACCTTGCTATTCCTGCAAAATTAAATGTCCCCATTCATGCACATTGTAAAAACAACTGTTCTATTAAAAATCGAGCATCGATGGTGGAAAATGAATGCCACATCAGATGACCGCTTTTGGAAGTTGTCTAATTATGATAAGCAGTTGTATGAAAAGAAAATTTAAATATGTTTGGAATAATTTTTATTTTGTCTTTACTTTCCAGACCCTATCCAGCCATTTTCAATTGTGTGGAAGGCTAAAGCGGATTAGGTTGTGTGGTTACGAAGTCCAGACTGTGGTCACTTCTATTGTGGTTAAATATGGAGTTGACAGTCACGAGACTGTATCCAAGGTAATCGCAAAGGTAGCCATATTAAATAGTTGTCTGCATTATACAGAAGTGCCTTGTTTCTTCATAGCAAATTTCGTGTATGAAAGTTTGCCAGTTACTTGCCAACAGATGGTGGTTCTCTCTGGGTACTCTGGCTGCCTCCATCTTTCAATCTGACTCACCATATGAGTGAAATAACTTTTGTGTGTGACATCAGACCGAATTCCCCCCCCCCCCCCACTTTCCCCATAATAAATTCCCATGAATCAGGTGTATGCATGTATGTAGTAGAGAAAACATAATGCAGGCCCACTTTTCTGTGCTCTGCTGTTTTCTCAATTTCTCCTGCTTTCTTCTCTGTTTCTCTGCTCTCCTTTTCCTGGCCTCTCTCCTCGTCCTGTTCAGCTCTCGGTTTATCATCCTGCTGATTCTAATGCAATAAAGAACAGTCATTTAATTATATTAAAGAGAGATGTTGCCATTCCATCCAGGTCATTGCATAAACTGGGCCTGTGCTTTTCCTCTACATATAAAGTACCTCTTTCATTTCGAGAAATGTACACAAATTATATCTATTCAGAAATATTCATAGTAGAGATAAGTGAAGAATTGCAACAATTTTGAATTTCTTGTACAATATTTCAGAATAACTTATGTCAGCTCTATTTTCACTTTGCAATAGATACACAAACCTAATTGGTAGCCATTTGAAAATGAGGTTGCTATGTGCTAAATGTTTAACTGCACATTTCACAGGTCCTGGAACAGATGAGGGAGAAGTGAAAGTGGGTGTTTTATTTGGGTCATAGTGACATTCCTAAATGGTTGTTATCCCTGAACCCTGTCGGTTGCATGGTATGCTGCTTCGATAATTGACTTGTCACCCATCTGTATGGGGCAGGGTCTTCTGAAATTCTAGTAAATGGCAACTTCTCCCTATTGCGGGTCGTGTGGAAGTGCACAATAACTATCCACCATGCTCATTAAAACTGGTTCTAGAGACATATTGAACTCTGCCATGATGAGTGCACTCTGCCATATAGAAGAGTGGTGTTTGCTACAATGAATGACTTTTGATTTGAAAGAGTAACTTAAACATACAACTTCGTGAATTTTCAACAGATTTTTTTTCATTTCCTTTCATGTATATGGAGTGCTGACTGCTGTTCAAACTATCAACCTTATGACCATCAATTCTCCATTCCGTGTGAGCTTCCACTTCAAAATAGATTTCTTGGACCATGCTGACCATGCATTGAGGAAATCAGATTACTTTTGTACAACATCAGCCCTGTATCCATGTTTTGTGAACTATATTGCATGTGGATAGATTGTGGTAAATGTATCGTATTTATGTTTGACTCCTATATACTTACATTTCCTTCTATGAAGCCATACTTTCAACTCTAGAGATTAGTGTTACATATATTTGATGTCACTATGAGAAGCCAATCATTGTTGAATATGCCGTTTTACATATGCCAATCAAATGTTCCATTAATGGGCTCATACAGTGTTCCTATATTTCCTGTATAGTGATATGAGGATCAGTTGTCAAAACGTGTAATTAATTCTGTTAGCTCTTTTAGTGATTTGGACTTGTGCAGAATTTTTCTGTTCAAAATTTGAAACGGAATAAGCTTTATTCAGAGAGTATATTATGTCATATGTACTTTTTCCTCGATTCAACTCTGTCACCAGAAAGCATCCACCGAAGATTGAACCTCAGCTGCTGATGGAGTACTTTATTGCCTGCTCTGGATGGGTGCAGTCCATCAATACTGAAATTAAAATTTCTTGTCTGTAATGATTCAAAGTTGCAGCCAATAGCTTACACTTGGGGGAAAACCAATATTTCCACAAAACATATCTATGAAGAATGAAGAGATACTTAAGTTGGAATGCCAAATTCACATCACCTTAGATGATGAGTGTTCTGTTCAATATAGCATATGAAAAAGTATTTGAACACGCTGCATTTCTTTATCAAGCATTATTGGATTACCCTCAGCTTTTATTTCACAGCTGGCAGCTTTCACAAATTACGTCCTGGTATTATTAAATTTGAAGTGGAAGTGATGACACATGTAACAAGTTGAGATTACTTTATCAAGTTTATGTAGTAATGTCTAACAAACCTGAAAAAATCCTCTTCTATGATATCTTCCACACTCAAATAGGAGAATTTTCTCCCTCCAGCCGACACTAGTGCACCCAACTCAATATTGATAGCCTGTCTTAGGGGGTCCAGATCCAGTCTTTAATATGTAGCATAGCAATAAAAAAAAAAATGTAAAAAAAAAGTTTTAATATTCACCAAAGTTTTATGTTTCGGAAGGAACGATCGCATTACACTTTCTTTTGTCCCATCTAGAGCGGGCATGAATTAAATGGAACACTACACTTTGGCATACATAATGTCAGTTATTTGAGAATTTTGTGAGTATGGTGTGTAGAAAATGACCTAACCTATCATGTCTGGGCAAGATCCCGGAAACCACAATCGGACAGCTGTATTCGGAGTCCAGTTTTCTTATTAGACCGCTGTAGTCCTGTCTGAGAATTTCCATTGTTGTTTGACTGTCTGTCAAGTTGTTCGTTCCGACATGAACCAGGACAATGTCTGGGGCGATTTTCTGGTCATCCTTAGATACAGCTGAAAAGTAATATTTCTGGTAACATCACATATCAGGGTTCATACACTTACAGCAGGAAAAAATTCCAGGAGTTTTCCAGGACTTTCCAGGTCAATAATTAGAATTTTCCAGGAGTATTTAGTACAATAAATCGCAACAAAGATGATCAAATTACTGAAGTTCAGGAACAAATTTTGGCACAGTAACGCAAGGCATCAGATCTCTCATTCTCTCAGAAGACAAAAGTGCAGTTATTCCATGAGTTTTACTTTATTTTTAAGCATTTTCCAGGACTTTCCATGTAAGCAATTAATTCCATGAGTTTTAAGGACTTTTCAGGAGCGTATGAGCCCTGACATATCAACATAACATCAATTCATGTTCGGTTTTGACCAACAGAAATAGGAAAGATATTGAGTTTTGTTGTCCAGTGCAACCAAGTAATCGTTTGACAAATTATGGTACATGTACCATAAGAAAAATTGAAGTGATTTTCATACAGTATATTAGAAGCAATTGGTGGCTTTTGAGGTGGTAGATATTAAATTTTATAAGATTGTTGGAATTACATTGGTTGAAATGTATCCTGTTTGTTGACATTATTTTTGACTGATCACCTGCTCAGTTGAGCAGACCCTTCTATAGTGACTTGGTTTGTGTTGTGTTTACCATCAGCAAATATTGACTCACCACATGATGAATATTCACTCATCACGTAATACCTCTGTCACCTGAATGTAAAAAAACATGGAGGCTGGTCAGCACTTTGCCGATCATTCAGCGGATGATTCGGAAAGAAAAGTGAAGGATAGAGACAGTAAAACACCAAAAAAAGGTGTGGATATACTTCCGACAGATATGATATTTTATGTAATAAAACACTTAATTACTTCTAATGAGGTCATTGCATAAAAATAATGACCCTTTACCCTGGCCCCTTCGAAGGACTGACTTCACCTAGGTCAGGTCAGTCCACCTTTGGGGTCAGGAGGGTCTCGAGTCATTATTTTTCATGCAGTGACCTCACCATAATTAATTAATGTATATTATTATATGACTGTGCATATTATTCTTTCTGCATTGGACCACTCGCCATAACGTGGCGGTCGCTAAGTTTCCATTTAACTCTGAAGCTGGTGCATAAATGTGATATTGACTCAGCATTACATGTGTGTCTGCTCAACCAATGAAAATAGTCGTTTGATTGGCTGTCGGTTTACACTTTGGCTGGCAGCAGGTATGAGATCGTCGGGAGCGAAGCAAATGACTATTATATGCTATATTCTAACTGCTTTCACCAATTTAACGATAAGGAGACATCCGTGTCCTATAATAAAACAATTAGTGTTTTGATCTAGGTAAATATGTGGTTTTATTATATGACTGTGTATTTTACTCTTTCTCCATTGGACCAATCGCCGTCACGTGGCTGTCGCTAATTGTCCATATTGACTCCAAAGCGGGTCAATAAATGTGATATTGACTCGGCGTGACGTGTGCGTCTTCTCAGCCAATGAAATTAGCCGTTGGATTGGCCGTCGGTTTACACTGTGGCTGAAGCAGGCTAGAGATCGTGGAGAGCAAAGCAAAATACCTACTATATGTTATATTTTAATTGCTTTCACCAACTTAACGAGAAGGTTACGAGACGTCTGGGGCATATAATAAAACAATTATAGTCTTTTGATATCGGTCAATATGTGTTTTTGTGGACCTGAGAAAACAATATTCACCTCGGCCTTCGGCCTCGGTGAATATTATTTTTTCAGGTCCACAAAAACACATATTGACCTCATCAAAAAACTGTAATTGTATATTGTGGATCTGAGAAAACAATATTCACCTCCGCCGCCAAGGTGAATATTGTATTGTCAGGTCCACAAAGCCACATATTGACCTCATTAAAAGACTGTAATTGTATAATGTCGACTAAGGAAAACCATTATTGACCTTGGTCTTCCACTCGTTTTCCTTGGTCCGTATAATATGTCAACCACCACAAAAGCCAATAATTGTTTATCATCAAATACAAAATATCAACTAATAACAAAATGACAAATTTACCATTTCTGATATCATTGATTTTTCCTCCCCTAATTGCTTTCAGGTTAGTCTGTATCCCTTCTGCTGACTCGAAATACTTTAAAATGGAGTCACTATACACGTCAACCTGAAAGATAAATAGCGCTACAAAAGTCAATGATCAATCTTTTAGGGATCGGTGTCATTCTATTGCTGTTATTGGATCATAACCATAGATATGGGGATGAGTGACATTCTGTTATTGAACCATAACCATAGATATGGGGATGAGTGTCATTCTATCACTGTTATTGGACCATAACCATAGATATGGGGATGAGTGTCATTCTGTTATTGGATCATAACCATAGATATGGGGATGAGTGTCCTTCTGTTATTGGATCATAACCATAGATATGGGGATGAGTGTCATTCTGTTGTTGGACCATAACCATAGATATGGGGATGAGTGTCATTCTGTTATTGGATCATAACCATAGATATGGGGATGAGTGTCATTCTGTTATTGGACCATAGCCATAGATATGGGGATGAGTGTCATTCTATCACTGTTATTGGATAATAACCATAGATATGGGGAAGAGTGTCATTCTATCTCTGTTATTGGACCATAGCCATAGATATGGGGATGAGTGTGATTCTATCACTGTTGTTAGATCATATCCATAGACATGGGAATACGTGTGATTCTATCATTATATCCCCGCAACGAAGTTAGCGGGGGTATACTAGAATCTGCTTGTCCGCCTGTCTGTAGACACAATTTTCTCCGGACTACTAAGATTTTGCTTCTATTTTAATGAAACTTTACATATATGTGTATGTGCATGTTCTATTTACAAGGCGAAATTATAATTTTTGACATATTTATGACATTTTGAACTTTATAGGACTTTGCCATTTCCAGGATGTAAACACCGGGTGTCCGAAATTACATATTCCGTCACACATTTCTTATCTGATGAACAACTTGAGAACCGTTGAACTGGTCGACTAGGAGGACGGTTGGTATAACTTTTCTGTTGTGTAATCCAAGATGGTCGTCATCAACCATCCTGGACTGTCGGCAGTTGAATCTTCAAACATTTCTTGTCTGACCAATAACTCAACAACCATCGAACCAATCATCTTCAAACTTGCAGTGTCTTGACATGGTGAGAGGACAGTTAGGATTGCTTTTCAGTTACCTGCGTAATCCAAGATGGCTGCCATTAACGATGACAGTTTTCTAAATGCACTTTCTGCATAAAAAGCAACATAGTTTCTGTCGGATGCATGGCTCATCAGATATGCTGGCAGGGGATGTGGACCTCTATGGTCGATTTTTTTTTTTTACATTTGACCCACCAGGCAATGGCTCACCCTGTGAGGTACTGGCCTCACAACATAAGGTTTTCTTGTCAGGGCCCTATATCGGTTAATATGTAAGTTAGAACTAAGGAAGTTTCTTCATGTGATCATTTGTATTGTATTGTCCAAAGTGACGCAACTGCATGCCGAGGCAACTTTATGTGATCTTCCTTTATTAAAAAAAACGTCATCTATGCACTGAACACACATAATTACACCCATAACACCTTTGCATTGAACAACTGTTTATATCATGAGCGTATGTCTACTGTTCATTTAACAATACACAGTCAATTTGACTAAATGGGACCGGGTATGACGCCTTTCATCCTTCTGTACCTACATTAACTTCTCTTGTTAACACAATATATCAAAGAGTTTTTGCTGGATTCTTCCCAAATTTGCTGTACATTATCGTAAACATGTAAATGAAACCTTTTCAACCAGATATGATGTTCTCTCTTGAGTTAATCTCCTCAATAGTGCAAAAAATACTCCCATCAGCTACCTTTTCTTGTGAACGCAACTCGTAAAAGAAGTTTTGCAGGATTCTTTTCAAAATTTGTCACACTGCTTTACCATGTGATGAGGTGCATGTGGCCTTTACAACAGATCAGACATTTTCTCCTAAGTTTATTCCTCTTGATGATCGGAAAACAAATACCTCCATTCATCTGGTGCCTTCTCTTGTGAAAGCAACTACTCATGTTTGCTGAATTGTTCTGAAATTCTCCACACATTCTCATGTGGCCTTTTCAGGCTGCGCCCAAGTTATCTTTTAGTAATGCCCCTTGACCATCAGAATGAACCACTTCGAGCAGCTACCTTCTCTTGTTAACGTAAATGATAGAGTATTTGCTAGATTGTCTTTGAATTTGCCACACATTATCATCACCATGTGCACATGACCTTTTCAACCCGATGCCAAATTTGTTTTTCCTGAGTTGTGCCCCTTGCTTTTTGAATAAAAACCCCACCTCCATGTGATATTTATGCCCCGCCTAGGGCGGCATAATAGCGATGACTTTGTCTGTTTGTCCATCCGTGTGTCCGTCCAAATTTCTTGTCCGCGCGATATGTCGGTTAATATTTGATGGACAGGATTGAAACTTGCATGGAATGTGGCCAGTGCCTCGTGGTTGTGCAGCATAGAGTATTTTTCGAGTTCCGGTATAATTTTCAAGAGTTATGATCCTTTTTCTGAAATGTCTGTGAATGGGACTTGTCCGGGCTGGATGTTGGTTAATATTGTATGGACAAGTATGAAATTTGGATGATATGTGGTCAATGCCCAATAGTTGTGCAGCGTGAAGTTTCTCTGTGTTTCGGTTTTCAACAGTTATGGGCCTTTGTCCCTCAAACCTGATATGAGATATATTTGTCCAGGCTGGATTGATACTTGGGATATACATTATACAGTTAAATGAAGGTGAAGAAAGTGACAGAAGCAGAGTTGTGATATTTATGCAAATTAGGCCTTGATGAACCAATTAAGATGATCCTAATGTCAATAAACTAATTTGCACGGGGAAAGTGGCTATATATATGTTATTCTACATTCCAAAGCAGACCACATCGGTACCGAATTATGACATTGCCCCAAAAAGGGTGAATTGGGTGCAAAATTCAAATTTCACTGATGGCTTCATAATTTCACCATAATATTCTCCAAGAAATGTAGGTGTCATAACCAGGTGACATTTTCGGATTTAGCAAAAGTCCTGGATGATCCTGCATTGTATTATCACCTGTTGGTCGATCGACTTGATATTATGCGAGGCATGATGAAAAAAGTGACAAACAGAATTTTTATAATTATCCATATTAGCCACCCACCGACCAATACAGAACAGAACAATGGCAGGGACTAAAACGGAATGGGGCATACAATTAAGCAATGTGTGATTGTTTCTTTCCTGTGTTCTGTTTTAGTTTACAAATGGTATTAACATGGATTAAAACCTCTGGCGTTCAGCCCTGGCTGGGCTGCCAGGTGCCGGGACCCAGAATGTTTACCTTCTTAATTCATATGGAAACAGTTACTTCTCAAAAGATATTCACCCTAGAAAGGTGAAATTTGCAATATTGCTTAACTGTACATATTATAATTAATCACTTTGATAAATTGTTCACTATTTTCTGAAAGGTTTTCTTGAAAAAACAATATCCAGACCAAAATTAGAAGAACTGAGACAGAAATAAATTAGTTTTATCACAAAAGCCCTCACATGTTATGTTGACTTTAATACTATTTCAGAAAGAACGTTAAAAAGAGGATTGTATTTGTAAATTTAATTATTTAAATTGGGAATATTCTCACGCCCACACAGGTAAAATGAATAACTTTAATATCTGCAATACTAGAATTATGGACTTGTCAGCGATACATAGGTTGCTGTATATCTGTATGCATTTTTACAGCTGAATAAAAACAAATGTAACCTTGTGTATTATGATATCATTGTACGGTACTGGTGATGTACATACTGCTTACAATGTACAGTATATTCATAATATTATATGCAGTATGTTTTTGTTTTTTTGATTCTTTGATACACAGATAATGTTTGACATAGATATTTGTAACTATATTGTATTGTTAGCAGTGTTCTAGCTATGAACATGTACACCTGCACCTTGTGTAGTCAAATGTAGTCCCACAATTGTGATATACTGAAATCTGGTACACATGATTTATATGTTATGCAATTGCTACTTATTTTTTGTGTGGAAATCATTACAATTGCTTATGTGCATTAATTGTGATATTTTTGGCAAAATGGAGGGGAATTGCACAGTTAATTAAAGCAGCTAGTGGTCGCATAGCAGCCGTTTTATATCCGTTGTTGCAACTGTAATTATTGTAATGATTTGTTTCAATAAAGTTTCTTCATTGAATCCTGCTAACAGTTTTATGTTCGTAATTGTTCAAAACAAAATTGGGAATTGGAATTACCTGAAAATTTGAAGGAAACAATAATAAGGCCATTGTTACTTGATTGATTGTTTATCATGGCCAGCCCTCGTGTATATTTTGAGGAGAAATATGATACGATACGAAAGTTATTACGATCGAAGTAAATGTACAGTGATGAAGGGGAAGTAACTCCCAACATAAACAAAAACTGAATTTCAGCAATTATAGATTTACATTTTCACAAGTAAAACTTGCTCATTTTCTTTATATTCATATACAGTTGGCGTGCAATTCAGTAATAAATAATTATAGCATCTAGCATGGGTTTTAAAAATTAAGGTGATGTAAAACAACCAATCCAGTGACGATGGCCTAAAAAACAACCAGATTTTGCGACACAAGCAAGGCTGGTTCACGCTAAAAATTGAAGTGTTTGGGGTATTTTTGACAGCTCTCAGTTGTAAAATTACTTATATATATTTTGTATTGCCTCATTTTTTGAGGCGATTCACACTTGATTCCTCGTTTCCCATCATCAGCCAGACCTGCATGTAATTTTACCTTCCACCTGTTTTTTCGTTATCAATTATTTTCTTTATTTTATTTTATTGTTTTTGTACTTTGATGCACTTTATAAATGCAATTTCTCGCTTTAAACCTGTAGAAATCGGTAAAATGTTTAAGCCAACCTTCAGTTGCTGAGGAACCTGCGACACATGAACACTGGTGATAGAACTGAGAAAGATATCGGTAGATGAAAATATTATGCTCGCCTGGAAAGTGCTATCAGGCGAGTTAACTCCTGTTTAATTACTGCATGTAATGTAATCAAGTAATAATTACTGCATGTAATTGCTATAACAGGTGACACCAGTGTATCTGATTTGTTACATTGTATTTGTTCTTTATGTTGTTTTGTACACTACCACTCATGGGGTGTCTTGTACAATAAAGAAACCTGAATCTGAATATTAAACATTCCCAATGTTGGCAGCCATATGATGTGTGCTCGAATTTGTTTAAAATATTGAATAGTGAAAACTAAGAACATGCCTGCATCAGTTTGATGAGAAACAAGGAATCAATTGTCATCAGCCTAATACCTAATTCATACAAACAGCTGGGTACACCAAACAGTTATTTTTTGGGAGTTTTTCAGCCTACTCCTGCCCCCCCCCCCTCCCAAACCCCCCATTCCATAAAAAAAAAATAATAATAATAAAAAAACGGGTAGGGGGCCTAGGCATAAAGGCCACTAACTACCCATATTTTTTCTCTCTAAATTTTGTCCTTGTTCTCTCTCTCCCTCCCCCCCCTCTCTCTCTACATCTCTTACTCCACTGCACCTCCCCCCCCCCCCCAACTTATTTCTTTCAAGTTCCAACCTACAGTAATGTGATTTTCATTCCAGTTGCTGGTCTCCATTGCAGATTTTGGTAAGGCACGTCTGAGTATCAAAACCGTGATGGCTGAATCCTCTTCTAACGTGGAGATTGTTTCAAGGCAGTTGGAAAAATTCAAAAACAAATATATATATAGTCTAAAAAAAATATTTAAAAAATAGGACAGGCCTGCATCTTTAGGGCACAATTACCATAATTTTATATATTTTCATATGGGTAATTAAACTAGCTAAATTCTCTAAAAATAACGGGAGGCCGAGATAATTTAAATTTGAATGTTCAATGTGTAGGGGCCTAACGTAGCTTGTTTCAAAAAATATTTTAGCCTCAACTTGCGCATTGTTCTCAGATTCTCAAAAATGTTATATGACAAGTTTGTCTTCTTATAAGTTACCAACAACTTCAATGCATTTGGAAACCATTAAACAAAATCAGTGTACTGAACTCCTATTTCAATAATGTATTTTATTCATTTATATTCCGACAAATATGTTCCATGCAGCGCCGAAAATACATTGATTCCTTCGATTCGGGAACACGTGGGCATGGCTGGGGTCAAGAGTTCACCGCGCATGTCACGTTAAGAACATTGGGGCTAGGTCATAAATTTTCTGAAGATGTACCGTCTTGCCAAGACCATGTCCATCAGGCGTTCATTAGTGCGGATGGAGAAACCGCATGGTTAACGCACATGAAACGAGACCATGATTCATTGAAATTTCAGTTCTTCGAGACCATGAATGATTCATTGAAATTTCAGTTCTTTTTAGTTGTTTATGTTGAGGGCACCCGTCTAAAACTAAAGCTAGGTCAATGTCGAAGTTCGGAACATTGTGGCGGGGTGTGACAACAACAACAACATTTTATAACATCGTTGGCGAGTCAGTAAACAACAACATTCAACAACGGACGAATTTCTTGTAACGTGTTCATCCCAATGACCTTGGCCAATTTTGTTCATCTTTGTTTTTGTAACATATACGGGTACCGTGCAAGGTTTTTCTCTATGTCGATGAACAATGTGTGTTCATGTTTTTGTGTCACATTTTCCTTCATAAATTCCAGAGGTATAAACATTGGAAATGTGGCCTCATTCCAGCTTGGTTGCAAGTTCGAACACATTCGACTCGTTTATTAATTCAGTGTTGACAAGTTATATACTCCTTTGTTATGTTGTAATTAATTTGTGGAGATCCCCCCCCCCCCTTCTCTCTCCCCAAAAAACCCAAGTTTTCAATTTCAGCTGATTTACATATTGTCTACAGTTTCCAGTGGGGAGATGGGGGGCCCACATGTACCACAGGCCCGTAGCCAGGGGGAGTTTTGGGGGTTCAGGAAAACCCCCCTTTCAGAAATATTATATTTTTTTCTCATGTAATGCCCTTTTCAAACTGAAGCGAACCCCCTATTCGCTCCTTTTCCCATAAAGCGAACCCCCTAGTGTGCCCCTTTTGGAGTGAAGGCGAACCACCCCTCAGTAAATCCTGGCTACGGCCCTGTACCATCCCCTCTCAGCATATTAATCCAAATTTGTCTTCAACATTTCATAATGCAGGTTCATCAGAATTGCAAATGGGGCCATGGTGGAGTGGTTCTGTTGATGGCATGACCAACGGTGGCTCGTATGTTGGCTTCAGAACTTAATATTCCTGTGCTGCCCACTTGGTTGGATTTTGATATGCCCTAGTTAAATTAAGCAGCTGGGTGCTGGCTTTGGGAGGAAGCATTTTGCTGAATTGAGGGGACCTCACCTGTTTATACACCTATACATCGGTCTGCAATCTGATAATCTTGTTTCCCCAAGTACAGGGTGTTCCAGAAGTCTTGGTCACATTTCAAATCCTCGTATCTGCTGAGCCATGAATGGTAGTAAGATGAAACTGGTACCATTTGAAAATGAAAGTCATTAAGTTTTGTGTAATGCTAATGATGTTTCCAACAGGATGGGGCGCCACCTCAATAGTTTTCAATATATTCAATGTCAAAATGTGACCAAGACTTCTGGAACACCCTGTATATAAAATATTATTCATGTTCAAATGTACTGTATGATACACGAATTCAGAGTCTCCGGTTCACAGTTCACGACAGACGCACATAATTTATATTTGTATAATTTTATATATGACCGATTCAATTATTAAGCAAGTATTAGACAAGGGTCTCAATGTCCGGCTTCGCAGTGCCAGATATGTACAACAAGGCCATGTTAAACACACTGCATTGTAGTCTTGAGGAGGCAACGATTTTACTTCTGGTTTCGTGAGTTCAACATGAAAGGCCCGGTGTACGGACTCTGTGATTTGTGATTTCACTAAAACTATTTGATAAATAGTTATGAAACTTTGAAATCAATGTAAAATAAACCAAGGAATATCTCAATTTTTCACTCATACAAATTTTAAGTGTTGTTCAAAAAAAAAAAAAAAAAACTTTCAATCAGGCAGATTGAACATGGGATAGGTGAAGATAGACAATTTTGATACCCAAACGGAAATTTCCAAACGGAAAAGTCGATGATCAAATTCAACGATTTGGATTCGGATTTTGTCCAAAACAACCGGGTGAGTGTAGTTAATTATTAGATTCTTTCCGGGTACTCCGGCTTCCTCCACCATCCAACGTGGCAGTCCTCATATGAGTGAAATAACCTTGAGTGTGACATTAAATCAAATGCCCCTCCTCACTGGCTTGAATAAGACCTTATCATGGTATAAGTTGACACATGTGAAGGAAAGTAATTCATCTTTTAGTTAGCAATTTATCTCATAATTAGCATGTGTGTGACTGTCCAGTGTCACTAGCTTTATTTAGTGCTGGCCATACATTGCAGGAGAATTGCAATGAAAACTATTTTAGTTGACTCTGTAAAAGGTGGGGGTGGGGGGCGGGGTACATTTTGGGCATTGCTGCTAGTCACCTCACTTTATACTCGTAACCATACAAGTTATTACTTGCCTGTCAGTGGGGATGGCAGATACAGATCTGAGCTGGTAACCTGTCTCCAGGTTGCTTAGAGGTTGCAATATGAAAAATAATGGTAGCCTATTTTCAGGTCCATAATTCTAACCAGTATTAGTAATATGACGATAGGTTAATAATATGCACTAGGTAGCCATAGTTTACCAGTGTATATTTCATGATACCTGTTGGGAGGATACCATCAGCACTTCTTAAATTAAGGTCTGCAGATGGACTGATTATGTATCTCTGTCTGTCTTAAATTCAATTTGAATTGAATGACAACAATTATTTGCGACCCAACCCAATTTTGAAAACAACAATTTTATATATGTAGGTTCTTAAGATCATATGTACTTGGTACATGTATAGTACCGGGTAAGGAATTTCTCTTCATCAATATATGTTGGTGACCATTGAGGCGAAATATGTTCGAGAAGACTATACTCTTCAAGTTCCATTTCTGGAATTTTCAGGACATCATGATCTTTCGATGTTGTTATTTAAATTTTTCCAGAATTCTTTATCCGTCATGTTTGACACTCTCCTTTAAAAATTATCAAGTTTGGCACATTTCGTACCATTCTGCAGTAAATAAATAAATAAAAAAAATAAATAAATAAATAAATAAATAAATATGCGAATAATAGTAATAATAAAACTAAAATAAAATAATAAATGAAATAATAAGTGAAATAATAACAAAAACGTGGAAATTGGCATGAGGTAGCCAACGTGCTTAAAAAGTCATTGAAAACTGACTGACAAGCGATTTTGAGTGAGAGGATGGTTATCAAAATTGGATTGTAGAGTCAAGAAGCAATGCCCAGTAATGCAACTGGATCAAGAACTTCCGATGCGGAAGAACAGCCAGAACAGCGTGTCAATTGTTGGTTGGAGATTATATGAGAATATGTTAATAAAATATTGACTTGCTATGTTGTTCTTCGTTGTAGAGATTAATTATAAGTAAGTATGAATACTTTCGATTTCCTCGTACTAGTCTTCGAATTTTTATCCAAAGTCGGACCCCAACATGGGTGTGTCTTGTTTTGAGCAAGGCGCGCAATTGGCATGTGGTCACCAAAATTGATGAAACTATTCCGTAAATTCTGATTCTTCCCACCATATTCGATTTTATTTTAGTCTTGATGGTATAACTCTGATCAAGAAGCTAACAGAAGGTTTTCACCAGGTCTCTGATGGAAGAGGAGTGTGAGGTCATATAACCTGGGATATACTCCAGAAAATTCTGTGGGTACTCTCACATGTATAATCGTCAATATTTGGGGCAATGCTTTTTAAGGCTTCATATTTATAGTAATTTTATTTTTCAGATGTTATATTCCAGGCTTTTCCAGCCAACCCAGCAAGGCTTAGGCCCTCAGCTCACCTTGAGGTATTCAAAACAAAGCAGTACGGACGACCATCTAAAACTGTGATCAGTGTATGCTGTGCTAAGGCATTGCATTGCAGTGCTCAATTCCACACATACTCAGTTGCTGTGTATTTCGATAGATAACCATGTCCCATTGTCAAAGTGATTCTATCCAATATAAAAAGCCCTATGCTTTGTGGGTGTTCCTTTTGCCAACTATACGTCCCGTTCCTTTTCAGAGTAGTGCTGGTATGACCGCTAATTTGTGTGGAATGTCTGAGGATGATTTGAAAAATAAGGGACGTTGAAAATCCATGGCTTTACGTTTTTATGCCATGTATGGCAGGATGTTACATGTATTCTGTATACAAAAAAAAAAAAAAATTGAGTATCGTTTCAGATCCTGGGAAGGAAGTGTGGATTTATGGGTCCTTCATCGTGTACTCAGGGCTCACAGGTGTGTGGTCCACAGGCCTAGGACTTTAACTTAGCTCTAGCGAGTCAGCAAATATCTGTA
Source organism: Hanleya hanleyi (assembly GCA_036873755.1). Classification (NCBI taxonomy): domain Eukaryota; kingdom Metazoa; phylum Mollusca; class Polyplacophora; order Lepidopleurida; family Hanleyidae; genus Hanleya; species Hanleya hanleyi. The sequence goes on from JAVTVY010009722.1 coordinate 34,949, forward strand.
ATGTGGGGTGGGTACTGGGATTAAAAATTGGAATCAGCTCCGCCCTTTCCTTTGAACAGATGTCCTCATCATACAATTAGATAGTAATTACATGTTGTACATTTATTGTGGGGCTTGCCAGTATGGTGAGGCGACAGCCACAGTCCATCATGTAGGTGGACCTCAATTCACAATTTGGAAGTCTAGCACTTTCCTGAAGTGCAGTGTAGGTGTATATCATTTTGTTGCTCCATTGAAGCATTAAGGTACATGTTGTGAATACGGATGATTAGTAGAAGCAGTGTTAGCGAGCATGGTGGGGATGTGTGTGTTTGGACACACACATGTGGGCAGAACTTGTGAGCACACCCGGTAATTGGTATATCGACCCTAGATTTCACAGGGAAATCTACATTGGTGAGTTATCTCAATTGGTGGAGATAGCTGGGTCTTCGGCCTGCATGCTTCCTGCATGGGGTCTTTTGTCTGTCCGAGGTCATCGGCCAGACAGCCCCAGCTCGTTTACTACGGGTGGGGGGGCCTCTGTCCTGGTTACCTGGGAGGAGGTCTGGTTGGTTTTTGACTCTGCTTTCATCTGCTCGATTCCTTCGGGGGGGGTGGGGCAGAGCCTATTGCCAATGGCTAGCCAGGGCATGTCGGCAGTCATTTGGGGCAATTGGGTGGGATGCTCGCTGGTTCTGTCCTCAGGTCGTGCTCACAAGTACATGTTCTCACCATGCTCCCTGTGTAAATATTTAATAAATGTCTGCGGCCAGTATATCCACAAATTGGTGTGTTGGATTGGTTTTTGGTAATTATTGGTTGAGGTTGCAGAATAAACTAATTTAGCAAAATGCAATTGCCTGCTAAATTGTGTTATTCGGTGCTGAGACAAAGCCTGGCATTATGTGTATGGAAATCCTGGGAATTATATGGCTTGAAAGAAGAATTTGCTAACTGCTCTATTTAGAGATTGTTAAGGGGGGGGGGGGGGGGGGTAACTCTCAATAATCTGAATGGGTTCTGTTCGAGTGACTTCCCCTGGTTCGATTTAAATAATCTAGGTCAAGACCATGTCCATCAGGCGTTCATTAGTGCGGATGGAGAAACCGCATGGTTAACGCACATGAAACGAGACCATGATTCATTGAAATTTCAGTTTCCCTCCCCCCACTCCCCCAAAGAATTGTGGCTGGGCAAATTCAGTTCCAATACTTGTTGCTAATTAAAAAAAATAAATAAATAAAAATGATAAAAGTAATAAATTGATTGAGATCTAATAATAAATCTTGGTGTAGATGAAGAAATAATGAGAATAAAATTTGGAAAGTAATGTGATTAGATTAAAGTGTGTATACAGGTGGTGAAAATTGTATCTCAAGTTAGTATTCTATTTGTGCTAAACAAAATAAATTCCATTAATGCATGCCTTTTTATTGGTTACATGTATCTGTTTCAGTTGTATTTGTAACTATTTGTCGCAGCATTTAATTGGACATTTTCTGTCAGTAAGCGAGGAGTCGATGAGAAAGGGCAGAACTTGTGAGCACACCCGGTAATTGGTATATCGACCCTAGATTTCGCAGGGAAATCTACATTGGTGAGTTATCTCAATTGGTGGAGATAGCTGGGTCTTCGGCCTGCATGCTTCCTGCATGGGGTCTTTTGTCTGTCCGAGGTCATCGGCCAGACAGCCCCAGCTCGTTTACTACGGGTGGGGGGGCCTCTGTCCTGGTTACCTGGGAGGAGGTCTGGTTGGTTTTTGACTCTGCTTTCATCTGCTCGATTCCTTCGGGGGGTGGGGCAGAGCCTATTGCCAATGGCTAGCCAGGGCATGTCGGCAGTCATTTGGGGCAATTGGGTGGGATGCTCGCTGGTTCTGTCCTCAGGTCGTGCTCACAAGTACATGTTCTCACCATGCTCCCTGTGTAAATATTTAATAAATGTCTGCGGCCAGTATATCCACAAATTGGTGTGTTGGATTGGTTTTTTGGTAATTATTGGTTGAGGTTGCAGAATAAACTAATTTAGCAAAATGCAATTGCCTGCTAAATTGTGTTATTCGGTGCTGAGACAAAGCCTGGCATTATGTGTATGGAAATCCTGGGAATTATATGGCTTGAAAGAAGAATTTGCTAACTGCTCTATTTAGAGATTGTTAAGGGGGGGGGTAACTCTCAATAATCTGAATGGGTTCTGTTCGAGTGACTTCCCCTGGTTCGATTTAAATAATCTAGGTCAAGACCATGTCCATCAGGCGTTCATTAGTGCGGATGGAGAAACCGCATGGTTAACGCACATGAAACGAGACCATGATTCATTGAAATTTCAGTTTCCCTCCCCCCACTCCCCCAAAGAATTGTGGCTGGGCAAATTCAGTTCCAATACTTGTTGCTAATTAAAAAATAAATAAATAAAAATGATAATAGTAATAAATAGATTGAGATCTAATAATAAATCTTGGTATAGATGAAGAAATAATGAGAATAAAATTTGGAAAGTAATGTGATTAGATTAAAGTGTGTACAGGTGGTGAAAATTGTATCTCAAGTTAGTATTCTATTTGTGCTAAACAAAATAAATTCCATTAATGCATGCCTTTTTATTGGTTACATGTATCTGTTTCAGTTGTATTTGTAACTATTTGTCGCAGCATTTAATTGGACATTTTCTGTCAGTAAGCGAGGAGTCGATGAGAAAGGGCAGAACTTGTGAGCACACCCGGTAATTGGTATATCGACCCTAGATTTCACAGGGAAATCTACATTGGTGAGTTATCTCAATTGGTGGAGATAGCTGGGTCTTCGGCCTGCATGCTTCCTGCATGGGGTCTTTTGTCTGTCCGAGGTCATCGGCCAGACAGCCCCAGCTCGTTTACTACGGGTGGGGGGGCCTCTGTCCTGGTTACCTGGGAGGAGGTCTGGTTGGTTTTTGACTCTGCTTTCATCTGCTCGATTCCTTCCGGGGGTGGGGCAGAGCCTATTGCCAATGGCTAGCCAGGGCATGTCGGCAGTCATTTGGGGCAATTGGGTGGGATGCTCGCTGGTTCTGTCCTCAGGTCGTGCTCACAAGTACATGTTCTCACCATGCTCCCTGTGTAAATATTTAATAAATGTCTGCGGCCAGTATATCCACAAATTGGTGTGTTGGATTGGTTTTTTGGTAATTATTGGTTGAGGTTGCAGAATAAACTAATTTAGCAAAATGCAATTGCCTGCTAAATTGTGTTATTCGGTGCTGAGACAAAGCCTGGCATTATGTGTATGGAAATCCTGGGAATTATATGGCTTGAAAGAAGAATTTGCTAACTGCTCTATTTAGAGATTGTTAAGGGGGGGGGGGGTAACTCTCAATAATCTGAATGGGTTCTGTTCGAGTGACTTCCCCTGGTTCGATTTAAATAATCTAGGTCAAGACCATGTCCATCAGGCGTTCATTAGTGCGGATGGAGAAACCGCATGGTTAACGCACATGAAACGAGACCATGATTCATTGAAATTTCAGTTTCCCTCCCCCCACTCCCCCAAAGAATTGTGGCTGGGCAAATTCAGTTCCAATACTTGTTGCTAATTAAAAAAAATAAATAAATAAAAATGATAATAGTAATAAATTGATTGAGATCTAATAATAAATCTTGGTGTAGATGAAGAAATAATGAGAATAAAATTTGGAAAGTAATGTGATTAGATTAAAGTGTGTATACAGGTGGTGAAAATTGTATCTCAAGTTAGTATTCTATTTGTGCTAAACAAAATAAATTCCATTAATGCATGCCTTTTTATTGGTTACATGTATCTGTTTCAGTTGTATTTGTAACTATTTGTCGCAGCATTTAATTGGACATTTTCTGTCAGTAAGCGAGGAGTCGATGAGAAAGGGCAGAACTTGTGAGCACACCCGGTAATTGGTATATCGACCCTAGATTTCACAGGGAAATCTACATTGGTGAGTTATCTCAATTGGTGGAGATAGCTGGGTCTTCGGACTGCATGCTTCCTGCATGGGGTCTTTTGTCTGTCCGAGGTCATCGGCCAGACAGCCCCAGCTCGTTTACTACGGGTGGGGGGGCCTCTGTCCTGGTTACCTGGGAGGAGGTCTGGTTGGTTTTTGACTCTGCTTTCATCTGCTCGATTCCTTCGGGGGGTGGGGCAGAGCCTATTGCCAATGGCTAGCCAGGGCATGTCGGCAGTCATTTGGGGCAATTGGGTGGGATGCTCGCTGGTTCTGTCCTCAGGTCGTGCTCACAAGTACATGTTCTCACCATGCTCCCTGTGTAAATATTTAATAAATGTCTGCGGCCAGTATATCCACAAATTGGTGTGTTGGATTGGTTTTTGGTAATTATTGGTTGAGGTTGCAGAATAACTACTGTGTTATTGGTGTTGCACGTCATCGATTTTACATCTTGACCCGACCTTGATCATTGACACGTGGTCAACAGAAGGGGCGGTGCTCGTAGACTCGTACCCAGCTCCAATTCGCTATCGCTCTATGGAGACTAGTTATCGACAGGCATTTTAAATCAGCACTGCACAGTGATTGGCCCATGGTATTCTCCACCCACAATGCCCCTCCATGCTTGTTTGGACGTCGGCAAAATGGTACATCTTCAGAAAATTTATGACCTAGGCCTATCCCAAAGTTCACAAGATCATTATTGTTTAGCATCATCAGATAAACAAGACTAGTACGATCAGACAACATGAAGGCGAAAATACTGTATAATTGACGTAATTCGTTGTTTTCCGCGTTTCAATGGTTGATCTTCAATGCAGAATCTAGGTCAACTAAATTTATAATGTCTGCTGCTTCAAACGAGTAGGCCTACAAGTACGTTCAGTTTTATTTTTTTAACAACAAAACTTGCATAATGTTAGCAACAAAAGTACATATCATAGGGCGTATGAACAGTACTATGTATTGAATGAAGAACAGAAATGCTGCAAATCCCCTGACCTGATCATGAACATGTCACGCTAAGAACATTGGAATAGGTCATAAATTTTCCGAAGATGTACCCTCTTGCTGGACGTCGTGGTAGTCGTAGAAGCGAGGGCTTTATTTAGGAAACCTACCATAATCGCTCATCGCTCATCAAATCTTACAAAGGATCTATATAATACTTGGTGGATTGGTGGCCGTAGCGCTCAAGGCCCTTTATCACGCTTCCCTGATGGTCACCGGGTGTTCTATCTATCTAATTGGTACCTTCATGTGCCTTAATTGTTATGAGATTGTTGCAATTTTTTCAGATTGGAATCGAATTACTTCTCTAAATGATTATAATTGCTCTGTGCAAGTTAATTGAATCGAATTATTGATTATTAATTTAATGGTGCTCGATTTACCATGTTGAGGTAGATCAATTGTACCCTATATTAAGGGCTTTGCATACCAGAGCAAAGTGAACTGAAAATTTTGATATAGTGATGTCATCATTGCTAAATATCTCCTAAATGGCTAACAGCATGTGGATGAAAATTTCGCACATGACAGTTTAGTTTGTATTGGTTATTTCAACGCAAGGAGAAGTGAAATTGATGCACATTTCACACAGACATAGCTCTTGCAACTTACCGTTTAGCAGTGTCAAGATGTAGAGTTACACTGTAGGCACAGGAAATTGGGAAATCTCGTGCAACTTCTCTTCAATGACACACAACACCAAACAACAGAGAAAAACGGGAGGGGGCATAAGGAAAGGCAGAAAATCGGAAAACTGCAGACAGGAAATGAGCAGTTTTGGCTGCCATGGTGGCTTGCTCTTTAACTTTCCGCTTGGCATCATGGTGCACGTTACAAATGACTGCGTTGTTTACAAAATTAGAAATGACATAAGATAAAAATTATGACCTTACGGGTATTGACAACTAAACAGACGGCTAGATTGTTACTTATATTAGCTAAAATACTTCCTGTGAACGGAACAACAGTGGATTCCATGCTCAAATATTCTACTCTGACAACGAGAAATTTCACACCAACTTCCCAAAAGTCCCGCCTTCTCCAGGCAAAGTACATTGTGTATAGACCTACGCCAGAATTTCAGATATGATTTACTGTTACAAACAATAATCAGTGATGATATATCCTGCCTTATGTTTCTTGATCAGTAATCATAATTAAAAATGCATCATATGTTAGCTGATAAATCGCGTTGAATTATGGAACTATTTTTTCTGTATAGCGAAGCACTCACATTTAACATGAATGAGCCATCGGCGCGATGCTTTCGATGGATCTGCAAGTGAACCTACATGTCCCCAGTTCCCAAGTCCGGTTGACACTTTTTATCAGCTATCTGAAATATAACCCAATCTTCATTGTTGATTGCACAACACCTTTCCGTCTCTTATTATATATCAATTTTCACAATGGTCCCACCCTCCCACTTTACAGAAGGTCCATTTGTTTTTTGTACACTTCAATATCTTGGAAATGAGGGACATGGAGGTTCTACCTATCTACTTCACTCTTCTTCTTTGGAGATAAATTTCAGTACATTTCCTCTTGTTTTCGAGAACTCGATGTATGTTTTATCCAACAACTTGGGCTTTAAAGGTTATGTATTGTAATTTAACGTCTCAGATATCGTAGTTTTGATGGACTACCCGTCGTCATCATCATTTTGTATGCCAAACCATTTTGGAATGACTGTTCACGTTGTAGAAAGCGATGCATGGATGGCCAATGTTCATGATGTGAACAACAACAACGCACCATGTGCTCCATTCTTATGTAAAGTGGGGGAGTGGTGTAACAGTCAGTCACCTGGTAACCTTTAAAATTAACCCCCAAGTTGAACAACCTCATGTAGTCTGCTTGTATGCATAATGTTATCCGTACCCAAGGGTTAAATTTTCCTTGTGAATATTCAACACAATCGAAAAAAAAAGGTCCCCAAGAAAATGGCATTGCAAGTTTTCAATTTGTACTCATTTCCTGTCTGCAGTTTTCCGATTTTCTGCCTTTCCTTATGCCCCCTCCCATTTTTCTCTGTTGTTTGGTGTTGTGTGTCATTGAAGAGAAGTTGCACGAGATTTCCCAATTTCCTGTGCCTACAGTGTAACTCTACATCTTGACACTGCTAAACGGTAAGTTGCAAGAGCTATGTCTGTGTGAAATATGCATCAATTTCACTTCTCCTTGCGTTGAAATAACCAATACAAACTAAACTGTCATGTGCGAAATTTTCATCCACATGCTGTTAGCCATTTAGGAGATATTTAGCAATGATGACATCACTATATCAAAATTTTCAGTTCACTTTGCTCTGATATGCAAAGCCCTTAATTAAGAAAAGCCTTCATGTATGTAATTGATATTAACGTAGTAAAAAATTATCTAACAAATGAACTAAAATCATTAATGTATTCTATGTGATTGTCATACCCTTAACGGGTGCTTTGATTAGCTAAATAAAATCTATTCTATTCTATTCACCATAGAAGACGAGTACTGGCCACTAGATACACACGAACAACAACAACACATATTGACATTGGTCTATTTACCGGTCTAGATTATCTAGACCGGTAATTCAGTCAATCAGAGAATACAAAATGCCTGTCGCTGACTAGACCCCAACGGTGCGTGTGAGTTGAGGGCTAGGTACGAGTCTACGGTGCTCGTTGACCTCTTTTCCACACACACGCGATGCACGCACAAATATTTTCAGTCCGTGAGAGATGTATGTCTTTTGACTGCAAAACCCATCCCCGTGGTTCCTTCGTTTTCGGGAGGCGAATTGACATTTTTAGAGCATTTTTTCTGCAAATTTTGATCATTTTTTCTTAATTTCCCGAAAAATCCGGATATTTTTTTTCGAAAGGCTTCCGCAAACTTGTATCACTCGATTTTCTGCACTTTGACACTAACTGATTGAACAATTATTCAATTTATACCTGTAACTTATGTAACAACTCTTGGGGTTTTTACATCTTTTCATGGTAAAATCAGCAAAAATCACCGAAATGTTTTAGCCCGAAAACATCGGCTAAGGAGTCTATTTTTTTTTTTTTTTTTTTGATTGTTGTTGCTGACCCCTGTGATAGGCATGCCACGCCCCCTTACCCTAAATTTACCTATCACAGCCAGAGTTTCTGGGTTACGAAATGTTTGTGCCATCGTTCCGACGCCCTATTTTGACCCCACCACTCGGTCTTCTATCTTTCCCTAACAAGCGAATAATTTTCCTATCCCCGTGAAATTTCACATCCAAAAAGCTGAATACCTAAGCTTTTTATTGATATGACCTTTATTTGGTTTATTATCGCGATATAAGTAAATTTCATACATATGTTGCAGTGCATATGCCTTTTTTGCATGGCGATCGACGTGTCCCCCGCTTTGGTCACGTGGTGTAAACAGCCTGATTCTTTTTGCATGGACGTTTCTCAGTGCAGGACGCCAATTGAACAAAGTCTCTGAAGTTCATCTGGTTGTGTTGGTGCAAATAACTTGAAAACATTACCGATCTTGGTTTTGCAGTTTCACCAGGGTCAACACCATTTTCTTGGGCGGCCATGGCTAGTAAGAACACAGCGGGAGGTCCATCAGCACCGAGTACGAGCCCCAGCAGTCCTGTGGCAGTACCGGTGGTGAAGGCACCGCC
>JAVTVY010009724.1:0-48528 GCA_036873755.1 Hanleya hanleyi
GTACATGTAGGCACCGTCAATGATAATAGGAACTGGGGGTAAGCTTCCTCCTGTCCTGGCACATGTAGGCACCGTCAATGATAATAGGAACTGGGGGTAAGCTTCCTCCTGTCCTGGCACATGTAGGCACCGTCAATGCATGATAATTGACTGAAACATTCTTGAAAACGACCTTCAATCCTACTCATTCATCAGCAGTCTGTATATAACTGATAGCTTCAGATTCCCACGGTCGATGGATTCTGATAGAGTAAGATGATAACTAGAGTTAACCTTTCTTGGCCATCCAGGATAAACATGCTCAAGAAAAAGTGGGAATATAAATCCCCTGTATACACACACCCTTCCTGTACCAATACTAAAGGAGGTACAGTCCTCTGGACATACATCACTAATGCAGGCTAATCCAGCTTTAGGTGACAATCTCGGGCTCAAGACTTTAAGAGGGACGTTTTCAGAACTTTTCAAACTTGAAAATTGAGTTTATCATTTTTCCATTAGAAAGAATAATCAAGGTTTTTTTTTTTTGGGGGGTTTTTTTTATTAGCTTTGAAAAAGTTGAAAGTATTTCCAATGAAACATCAGCTCCACTGCAATAAGAAGTGGTTATCCATAGAAGCCTTTTGCAATTGAGTTTTGTTGTATTACTTCGGTGTTATGCACTATTTTAAAATTGAGTTGATGAAGGATTTTGGTTAGAAAACCTCTGATATACTGTATAAATTCCCATTACTAGATGAACTTGGCAAACAGTAAGGTGTATGTTAACAAAGTCTATTGTTGCTATTCTCCAGCCATTTATACTTATCTGTGTAACAGTTGGACCGGTTCTATTGTTCTTCCCTCTTCTGTTAACCTGTCACAGCTGCTCAGAGACAGATCCATCTGTCCAGTCTTGTTCAGACTGTACAGTCAAGTGCAGTCCCCAGAATGATCCATATTCTACCACTGATCAATAATATTCTGGTGGCAGCGGTGGGATAGTGGATTATGATGTGGAGAGAATTGTACATTGTACCAATTCATAGTATCCTTACTAGTAAATGATAGTGGGTGTATTACTTCTTCTCAGGGACACCGTACAATAAGCAAATCAAGTAGCTAGAAATTAGAACACATCATTGGCCATCATTAACCCCCCTAGATGTGACACAGTTGTGCAGTCAAATGTTATTGTCCTGTTCGTGCAGATTCAAAACAAAACTCGAGTGTTGCATCACAGGAGATGAGCTGATGCTGGATTTCAAACACCCAGCCTATGAAATGGAAATAATTAGTCTTGGCGATGATCTCCCACGTGCCAACTCTGCATCTCATCTTTCATGTTCAGAGAATGTGCAAGAGTCTATTGGTGTACATGTAGTCAGTTTGACCTTGTGAGTACCATCTAAGCTAGTCTGATGTAATGTTACAGACTTTACTTGATTTCCTTCTGGTAATACTAACACTAATGTCTCTGGTGGGCTCTCATCTACATATATAACATGTACAATGGAAAACCCTGTTCATTATTCCATGTCAACAAAAGATAAAATGCTAAGTATCAACCATTATTGTCTTCCCACACATGTTTACCAACTCTGTATAATCATAACCTTTTATACATACATTGTACTTGGACTCTGATGATGAAAGATAAAAATGGCAGTGCTGCTGTGTTACAAGTAGGTACCCCTGCCCCTCCTCCTCCCCTCCCTTCCCCATCGTGATATAGCTGAAAAAATGTTGAAAGCGATGTTAAACCCTTTTCATTCACTCACTGATGATGAAAGCTTTGGGAAGAAAACTAACAACATGATACTGAAAGAGTTGTTTATTATTATAAGCACATTTGCTTTCATGGATATTCATATTAACAACAGTGCATCATTGGGAAATCTTCTGTGTTAAAGCACTCGATTGGTCAATTCAAATTTTCAAAACAAAACCCAGGTTTTTTTATTGGCCAGAGGAGAGAATAGACTCTATCTCCATTTCAATTTTTTGCAACTGAGCAGCGTCTGCGCAGCAAGGTCACGAAAGGTCATTTGTACCAAAGACTGCATTCTGGACAGGTTGAAAGTGGATCATATCTCGGGGAAAAGTACTTTTTCTGTGAAACTAAATTGTGTTCAGGGTAAATAAATATCTGGAGCCGTTCTTTAGCCCATCTGGCGATAGTCATGAGAGTTTTTAATTATTTTATGTACAGTTGCACAAAATATCAACTGTTTTCCAACACTCGGCCTATCTCTCCAACGTTAAAAACTTCCGATTTGGTACAAACATAAAGTTCACGAAAAGCTGCGCAGTTGCAAAAAATGGCGATGGTCTTTTGGAAGAAGATCCAGCCAATCATAGAATTTTGGTATCGAGATTCATTATTCCACTCTGTATATGGAATATGCGACATATCTAACAGAACCCTAAACGATGGGAGACGTTGACGTAAATTATCAGTAGAATATGGTATGGTTAACACATCTCATGAAGGGATATCCCACCCATACATGTACATGTATGTCAAATGAATCGAGTGATCTGAAACCAAAAGCAGAGGGGTTCTGGGCTAATATTTGTATCCTGCATTAATCAGAGATAATATTTTTGAATTGAAGTTGCCAAAATGTCATCGATGTTAGCATATTGGTCCTTTCATGGGATAGTGAGGTAATTTGATGCATATTTAACATGGTTTACACAAGTTATCAATGGTTAAAAATCTGCCCTATGATGATATAGGCTAGAGAGGAATATTACAAATAAGAAATGTAGACTGGGAGTCCGGTCAAATTAATGCACCTGTCGGGTCACTGGCACAGACCAGTTACATGTATCTCCAATCTAATTAAAATTAAATCCTATCTGCTCCCCCATTTGGATATGTCGCTTGTAGGATCTGTAGGCTTGCAGTCACTTGCGTGTTAACCAATCCCGAGAACGCTTCATAGTGCTTTGAAGAGAACATTGATGACAAAGAATTTTTGGTTGGCTCAGCCGAACTAGCCGGCTCGCTGGCGAGGTGTCTTTTTATGTTGCCGCGGTCCCGACATTGTGGCACCATAATACAGGGTAGATATATGAACTGATCTTTGGTGTAAACACTGGAGTAAATGGACACAGTGAACCTATCTCCCCTCCCTACGACTGCAAATGGATGAGTCCAGATTCGACCATGATGTCATAATGCTATTAAATATCCATGTTATGGGCGCTCAGAACACCAAATTCAATTGAAATATGTAAGATCCTATATAGCGACATGTACCATTGAGAATCATTGATAGGATATTAATTTATTAAGATTGATGTATCTCAGAATTAAGGTGAGAAAGGGAGATTAACACACAAGTGCACTGATGAATTGGTCTGACTCCACATGAAAGATCTGAATGAGTCGAGATGAGGTAATATGTGGCTCTGTCAGTATCAGTAAATATATTCAAGTTGACTAGACATCACCTGGAATGAACATGTGTGCAAACAATATATATGAACATTCACAACAGAATTGAAAGGATTCACTCTGGTACTGGTAGTTTATTCAAAGCATATTTAAATTTCCTTACAATATTGCAGTGTTCTATTTGAAACAGGAAAACATAACCTTTTAATTATGTAATCCGACACGCATCCCCTACAATATGATACTGATTTCTATTCAATGTACATGTAGGGTCTGCCCGTTTAACCAGAAAAATCGACTTAGCTGCCAGAGCGAAATGTCCAGCAGTCAAAAAACGATATTTTATACGCCATTTTCTCTTTTCAAAATAATGAAACTCATGTTTTAAGTTAGATCTCAGACTTGGAATCCATTCTAAACTTTGTGTGGGTAGTTTATTCGAGCATTCTCACAGAATTCCTGAACCGAGAAGACAAATTTTCCACCATGTTTAAATTCTTCAGCCAATGAATAATCCACTACCACTACATTCTCCATGTTCAGGGACGGTCCGCCAGCTACATGTAGAAGATTTGCCGGTTAAACTGGCAGTCCCTACATTCAATAGAAATCAGTGTTATAAAATACCTTGAATTAGTATTCAAGCCTCTCGGACTAGTAATTATGATCTGTTTAATCTCTTTAAATTTTCCGAATGATCAAATCAAATTTGATGCCATATTTGAGATATTAATATGGCGATTGAACCATTAGACAATTCACCATATCACGGGGGTCCACCTGTCCCTGATAGCCACTTTTTGCTTGAGACAGGTAACAAATGAATTACATGTACCTGTCTCAGGTGACCGGTAGGCAAACAATTTTTTTGTTTTTTTTTTGTGGATCGATAATTCATTTTTTCTCCAAACTTTCAAACTGAATACTGCAAACTGCCAACAGATAAATTAATGCGATTATGATGGTGGATTCAACTGTACAACAGTCAGCTGTTCTTAAGTGATAACAGAAATGTATGAATGGATAATGAGTTGATTTCATGAATTGCATTCCAACCCTCTAGACCCTCCTGCTTTTGGCATTACAGTCAATAATACCATAGAGTGGAGTCCATGGAGAAGCTTCTGCTAGCATTCTTCCAATATTACAGCCCGTGCTGAATACCCCCCCCCCCTCTCTATGTTAGCCACATAACATCATTTGCACAGTGTGACTAATATGGATTTTCGCTCCACATTGCGAGATATTATCCAGAATTTTGTCCGCCGAAGCGGCTGTAACCCGGGGTATTGGAATATATTACAATGGCCCAGAAAATGTCGGTCAAACGTGTGTAATTATGTGGAAGGATGGTGTCGGGGATGATGAGCCAGATGATTGATAATCATGACACAGAATAATGGAATTTGGTTGTACACAATGATGCAATGTATCAAATAAACTCGAGTTAATCATGGAACATCGTACATGTACATCAGGCGATATTGCTGTTTGAAAATCATTGGAGAGTCATTAAATGCTAGCTCTCTTGGAAACATTTTGGGGTGTCATATTTGTCAAGTTTGAACATACATGTACGCCTACATGTAGATTGTACAAGGCGAGCTGTTTTAAGGCCATCGTCACTTGATTGTTTGTTTAGCATGACCAGCCCTCCTCTACATTTTGAGGTTAAATAATTAAAATAGATGAGTTATTTACATTTTCATGAGTAAAACTTACTCATTTTCTCCATATTCATATCCAATTTGTTTGTAATTTAATAATTATAGCATGATCTAGCATGTGTATTTGGAAAATCAAGGTCATGCTAAACAAGAAATCAAGTGACAATGGCCTAATAGTGCTCCAGTAAGCAGAATTAGGAGGTCATTCAGCTGCTCATTTTATTGAGCTCATTAGATGGTAAGGCCTGATGCTGTTGTGCTAATGTACTGTTATCTAATAACTGATCAATCGTCGTCTGTACATTTGTGCAATGTATTACTGGTACATGTACCTTCTTGGAAATAATTAACACAGCAGAACATGAAAGAAATAGAATAGTTAAAGTGGAATTTTTGCCTTGAGGCTATAAACAGCTGCTCAACTGAAAAAAAAAAAAAAAATGTTAAGTTATTTGTACATGTACAAGCACTAAGACAAAATAAAGTGAGAATAAAAGGTAATACAATAATACACAACATAAGCCATTGTGTTGTACGTGTATAGTATGTGTACCAATTAAGTCCCAATCTAACTGAGATGATATGATCATGGTATACCACCTGATGGGCTAGCCATATAACTCCTTCAAAATCCTGCTATATAATTATTCTGGGAATCGCTGCGTTGGGGCCTTTGGCGGGCCCCATATCTCAATATGTCCAGTGGTTCAACGTGCTGCACATTTCTCAATTTATTTTTCACAAAACAATAAGTAGAAGGCCCCAACTCAAAAAATTCTAGAGGAAATTCTGGTATACAGTACGTGAAAGAAATGAACTCAATAAAAATCAACCCGCCTCTTGTCCCGATCTTTTCACCGTGTTAACATCATGCTGTCCCGATTTTGACCTGGTCTTGTCCCGGTTGAAAAATCGGGACAACATCGTGACAGCATCATGACGTCCCGATCTTGTCACCGTGTTGGTCCGATGTTGTCCCGATTATTTGTCCCGCTGCTTCTCTTCCCATTCCTACAAAGTAACTTGGAAATCCTGGCACTAATATGTTGTACAATTGAGATTATTTTTCTGATCCTTAAATCTGATATGCTGGGGCCAAACAACATCCCGTACGGCCTGTGGCACCGGGTATAGCATCCTACTGTGAGTAACGTTCACACCCGCGTGTCTCCAGCGCGTCAAAACGAACATAAATCTGCATGGTACATGTTTGGATATAGTGATCAAACATATTTTCATTTGTATTTCATTTCTTGTCACCTATCGACACAATTCGGTTATATTTCGTTCAAACTCCGTTCATCCTTTTGCGTTCATTCTCATAAATCATTAAATGTAAACGTGTGTAATAAATTATTTTGTCACATTCACGGAGAACAGTAGTTGAAAATGGCAACTTGTCACGGATTTCCAACTTCAAGAAAACAACGAAGATCGATCTTCATCATCCCCAGATTCACAGAGATATATGTTTCTTCTTTCTATTACAATCAACTTTATATTAGATCTAAAAACATAATTTTATATGCTCTAAATTGGGGTAGGGATGAAATCTTTCGCGACGTCTGCACGAAAGAATGCTCTCGCCAAGGTCCGCGCGAGAAGGTCACAGCAGGTCTTCAATTTCACATTCGATTTTCTCGTGCAAAAAGTGAATGCTTTATGCAAGAATTTCGTCCATTCATGCTAGATCTGTATTCTATTTGCATTTTACAATATGATCTGTTATGAACTTTTTATAGGATTGGGCGATATGAGAAAAGAAAAAGTTATTCAAAATTGTTTAATAATATTTTTTATCAGAATATTTATCTTATATATTCTTCTGTGCTATCGGTAAAATTATCTTGTGCTATCGGTAAAATTATCTTGCATTCTTCTCGTTTGTTATCACATTAGTCCAGACAAATTTTTAGTATTATGTAAATATTTAGGAAGAATGGTCTAAGTTGTTTCTTCGTGATATCTTCCGTACATAAGCGACAGGTTTCCGCAACACAATTGTATTGAGGACGGAAAACATCTTTGGAATGTACCTTGTACGCCTCGATGAGAACGAATCTTTTTTTATACCATCCAGGATAATATTAATTAAGTATTTTATCAACTAATTTTCCTTTTGTTAGACCCACCCGATTACATTTCGATTTTTGATTGATTGAAATTGTAGTCCCCTTCCCATTCGGATTTCGCGGTCCATCAACTCAATGCTCTATTTAAATTTCACGGTACATTTCTTCGTTCATTTAAGATCTTTTGCAGCGCTAGATTAAAATAAATAATTAAATAATAAATAACAATGAGAGAGCAGAGGGAGATATTTATAAATGGAAGTACTAAAGATTTCATTTCAAGATATGTGGTATTTTATATTTTCTCATGTCTCGCAAAACGGGATTCATTTTTTGTTAATTTGAGCTCTAGGCTTAATTTAAAGTGTTAATATTATTATATTGGTAATATACTCTAACTTATTAGAAGGGATTAGATCAGCATGTACCCCATGTGAAATGTTGTTCTTTTATTCCGTTGTTATGTATTGCGGGGGGGGGGGGGCTCTTAATTCTGAGTACAATAAAAATTTATACATTCGTCTCACAAACAAACAAAAGACGCCGACTATAACAGAATCTTGGGACAACAAGCCATGTAGTTGTTATAGTATTTTGAAAATCAATTCATCTGTAATCACACTATGGAAGTGAACAGTAGGTGATCACACTTTGAAAGCACCGCACGGGTAGGACTACGGTACGTGGTGCGGCTGTTTTCAGGGGCATAGCTCTGCAGGGTCAAAGTTCGCACATTTGGACCACGTGGGGCTTTTCGTCGCGGGAGTAAAGAAAAAGACATTTCTTTATCTTTCTATACACTATACAAATTACAATCAGTACATTTTGTAAACATTTAACTATACGGGTTTGTGAGCCATTCTGTCAGTCATCCAGCTTTATTTACAGGCAAACATGTACGGCCGATTAAAGTTTAACTGCAGCAGCGGGCAGTCCACTGCGGTAGTCCAAACTTCGCTCACTCCATCCGTTCATTTTGTTTCGGTTTATTTCGTTCCGGTCAAACTCCGTTTATATTCCGGTCATAATTCGTTCAAACTTCGTTCCGGTTTAAAACTTTTGCGGTCAAATTTTAATAACCGAACCGTCATCGTGTTAACAACATGACGTCCCGATGTCGTCCCGATGTTGTCCCGATGTCGTCCTTGTAACAAGACCAGGACAAAACCGGGACAAGATCAGGACAAGAATCGGGTTATCATCATGTTAACATCGTGACAGAATCGGGTTGTCATGATGTTAACATCATGTCAGTCAAGTATTGAGTTCATTTCTTTCACGTACTGTACATACATGCACATGTATATACACCCAAGATTTTGGCAACGACACAATTCAGTTGTTTCGACACTGAATGAGATCCTTCGTGATTTTGCAAAAACAAATTTGAATATACATTGTACATTTACATGTCTCTAAGGCACCTTAAATAAAATATATGTTGAACTTCACTTGGTATATGTGAAGTAGTCTTCCTGTTAGAAGATTAAAATGTTGGTATCCCAAGTCAGCTTAATTCTGAATGGAAAACCGTCATCGCTTATCTTTTCTTAATTCTGACATGTCGGACCAGCCTTTTGAAAACTGAATGCTAAAAGCATTGATGTCCAACCAGATGGTCTGATTTGACATATATCACAAAACCAGCCTCAGGCAAGGGCATATAAGCAATACAGTTTTCATTTTCAGAATTGGTCGGCCGATTTTTGCTTAAGCTGCATGTACTAGGAGACAAAATACTTCAAATGAAACCAAAGAAAGTAGATACAGGCTGATATATCTATCATTAACTAACCCATAAGCAATACAAAAAAGGACAAAAATTTTGCCTTTCACCTTCAATTATACGGTACAGTGGAATCACCAACTATTCGGGCTGAAACTAATAGATAAACAAGACCCACATACAAATATATATAAATACTGTGTGATGCAGGAGCTATTCACTCTCCATCAGAGGTATCCTATTTCTGTGACTATTTATAAGTCAGTAAGTGTATCTGAGGGGAGAGTCTGTCTGGGCTGTAGTCTACATCTGTGTAGTATTTACCATGTTTACTGTTGGGTGTTCCTGGTTTCCTCTCTACTTGTGGAGAACTTTTTTATACAGTACATGAAGGTTGTTTGTGTTCAATTCTGCCTTCTCTCAGACTCTGAGTAATATTCCCTAGCTGTACCGGTCCACCATACATGTACATGCATACATCATGTTGAAGCCAGTTTTCACACATTGTTATGGCAGGTTTCAGGGGTATGCCTATATGCAAAGAGAATTTAGACTGAACCTCACAATTTCAGCATTTCTTTTAGAGTAGATTTTTTATGGGAAAAAAAAGCATCGTGGAACTTGTTTCAAAAGCAGAGTATTTCATTGGTTCATTCATATATACACATGCTGTTGAGCAATGCATTCGTATGACATCAACAATGGATGATGTTATGTTAATCTTAGAATGTATCAGTTGTGATGATGCAATAATAAAACAGGAAGAATTTAAGTAACATGGACCTGGTGCTTCAGAGTTTCTACAGAAATCCATTAGCTTTTTACCCATCAGCCATTTTGGTCACGGGGTATTGTCATCGCCATGTATGTCCGTCCATGCATTGTGCCGTACGTCCATGTGTACGTCCGCTGGTCCATTACCACATATTAGGCAAAGCCGCTCGAGACACAGTGACCACATTTTGGAAACTTATTCATCTAGTTGTAAGTCATACGCCTATCAAAAATGGCTCCGCTCGATCCATATTTTACAGACAGATTTATTTCTGATTTTGTGATACATGTACATGTATATGCTTGAATGTAACCAACTATATCTGCTAAACTGTGTTTGATACAGCTACTACATTTCGGAAACTTATTTATATAATTGTATTCTAGAAGCCAACAGAAAACTAATCACCTCAGCCATTATATTATGGAGTTATGCCCCTTTTCAGGTGCAATAATCTCTGATTTTATGACATACGCTTTAATGTTACCAGTTATATCTAATTAACTGTGATTGGAACAGCTACCAAATTATGAGGAAACTTTATTATCTAGTTGCATTCTAGATACCTACAAAAAGTTATGCCCCTTTTGGTGTGTAATAATCTATGATTTTATGATGCTTGACTAGCTGTTATATCTGCAGAATTAGTGATATGCTCTGAAAAGGACAATTTTGAATGATTAGTGAATATAGCCATATGTTGTACATTCTCAGCATATTTCTCATTTGCTTGGGTTAACTGATGCCATCATCAGACCTCTCAAGTAATAATTTTGCCAAGACATGAGATTTTAGTAGTATCTGCCCAGGAGGTACATGTATGAGCTCTCCCCCACAAAATGTGAATTTCTAGCCATCATTTCATACAATTGTTTGCAATTTTTGTTTCATTTTACAGCCTACCATTATACATTCCACCCTTCACAGAGCTAGGCTATAAATGAATACTTTATAACCAAGTTTCGGAAAAGTTAGAAATAACTCCATTTGCTGCAAACTGGAGCAATTTTGAACGATTCCTGGTTATATTTTAGAAAAAGTTCCATGAAAATGCCCATATGCATGAGATTTTTTAAATAACTGCATGAGAGCCTGAGATTTCATGTAGTTGCCAAATGCGTGAGGGTTGATAGATCTGCATCATTCTCTTTGTGCACATTTACAATTTACATTATGATATTGTTATGTAAAAGGAGGAATACACCTGGAATTTCTTTATGGACATTGGCTAACTCTGTTTATACACTCTTAAAACGCTAATGTTAGATTTAACATCTATAGTGTTGGAGGAGGGAAAGCACTTAGAAAGTGTTGTATTCACCACTTTTAAGTGTTGGATACAACAGCTTAAAATGTTGCAATTAACACTTATATATGATAAATACAACACTTTTTAAATGCTTTCTCTCCTCCAACACTTTAGATGTTAAATCTAAAATTAGCATTTTAAGAGTGTACTATGTATGTAAGAAAGGTCAGATTAATGTGCCTGTATTGAATCCTCTGGGCCCAGGTAACATCTCCCCATTATATATACATGTATGATGTAGACCTGGTGCAGATGAATGTTCCATGTCCATATGTCGGGTCACTTATGAGGCCCATGCACATGCTCTCCCCTGATGATGCCTCTAGGGAATAGTGAGAGAAGGGGGAGATTTTGAAGACCAGAGGACTATTTACAAGTTAGTGGAGAATTGTTTATCCTGACAGCACCATGCTAATTAGAGGAGATTCCATAGTAAAGGCTGACATGTGCTTCTCATTTGCTAAACCTTAAATCTATGGCATGTATACCTGGAGCCTGCTGGTCCATGACTGGTTAACAAACAGTATGGTCAGGATACAGCCAGCCTATCAATATGATCAAGATAGAGACAGAGAATGTCAGCAGTTATTCTCACCAGTCCCATTTATCTCTTTACCATTGGCCCTGCAATGTATTTGTATTGACATGTATACATGTATGAACCGTATTTGTTTTTGAAGATTATGATATTTAAACATAGAATGAGGAGAGCCAAATGTGGCTCCTTTAGATTCTGTACAAAGTGATAGAGGGTAAGTCTACATGTATTAGGGGTGAGAATGAAAGAATGAAACAATTACTGTCATTTTTTTTCACGGCTAGCTTCTGATGCTTGCTTCTGAAGTTGAGGGGATGGGTGATTGTATCTGATGACCCCCTCAAAACTGCATCCCTGAAAACTTACTAAGCAGACTTAATATACATGTAATACAGAATGAACTTTATTCCTGAATGAATTGCACAACTACACTAACCGTCTAGAAAAGCATTAATGTTTAGAGAGCAAATTATTAGTCAGTAAGATAATGCAAGAGTGCCTGTATTTACAATGTACATAATAGATTGTAATTATTGATTGGACTCGTTATTGTAATTATTGGCTGGACTTGTTGGCAGATCAGTCATCAGAACTATTTCAGGAACATTATATTATTTAAAACAGGACACTTTAAATTTTCAGTCAAGTTAACACACCTAGCTATATTGAAACATTGTTACCAAACCTAGCTACATGTACCTTGAAACAGTGTTACCACACCTAATTACATTGAAACAATCTTACACCTACATTGAAACATTGTTACCACACCTAGCTACATTGTAACAATGTTACCACACCTAGCTACAATGTTACCACAACTAGCTACATTGTAACAATGTTACCACACCTAGCTTTATTGAAACAATGTTAGCTCACCTATAGCTACAAATTGAAACAATGTTAGCTCACCTAGCTACATTGTAACAGTGTTACTACACCTAGCTATATTGAAACAATGTTAGCTCACCTAGCTATATTGAAACAATGTTAGCTCACCTAGCTATATTGAAATAATGTTAGCTCACCTACATGTAGTAGGGCTTTAGATTAAACCCTAGATACTTTGAACGTTGTGCCCAAATTAAGATGTGCCCAAATTAGAGAACCAAAAAACAAAAAATTATATTGTTTTATATATAATATTTCTCTTGCATTGAGAATCAATGTTCAGTTGTGTTCATACACATTCCTCATCAATTAAGCCTCATATTTGACTCAAAGCCTACCTATTTTGCCAGAATTATGGAACTTTGAATATTTTCACTAATTTGAGCGCATTTTCCTGCCTAAAAAAATTGCCGTGCCGAATGGTGTGCCCAAGTTAGCATAATCTAAAGCCAGTGTGTAGCTACATTGGAACAATGTTAGCACACCTGAGTACATTGAAACAATGTTAGCACACCTGAGTACATTGAAACAATGTTAGCACACCTGAGTACATTGAAACAATGTTAGTACACCCGAGTACATTGAAACAATGTTAGCACACCCGAGTACATTGAAACAATGTTAGTACACCCAAGTACATTGAACAATGTTAGCACACCTGAGTATATTGAAACAATGTTGAGCAATGTTAGCACACGTGAGTACATTCAAACAATGTTAGTACACCCGAGTACATTGAAACAATGTTAGCACACCATTGAAACAATGTTAGCACTGAGTGAAACAATGTTAGCACACCTGAGTACATTTAAACAATGTTAGTACACCCGAGTACATTGAAACAATGTTAGCACACCTGAGTACATTGAAACAATGTTAGCACACATGAGTACATTGAAACAATGTTAGCACACATGAGTACATTGAAACAATGTTAGCACACATGAGTACATTGAAACAATGTTAGCACACCTGAATAGATTGAAACAATGTTAGCACACCTGAGTATATTGAAACAATGTTAGCACACCTAGCTACATTGGGACAGTGTTAGCAAACCTAGCTACATGTACATTGAAACAATGTTAGCACACCTGGCTAGATTGAAACAATGTTGGTATGAGGCTTCATTCAATTTGTTCATTGTATCAATGTTGAAAATATGACAGTATTGACTGAATGTTGATGTTCCATCAACATTCTTATTCCAACACAATGCAAAAATTATCATACATATTTTGATGCAACATCAATATTCGGTCAATACCTTCTGTCGTCTTTTTAATGTCATAATTCAATATTGAATTAATTTAAAGTCAAGTGACCATTACACAATATTTGAGTCAGACCTAATTAACCTAAGTTGTTGTTATATTTTCAGAAAACTTGGAAGGACCTTTCCCCCACACACAGCTCACCCAAATATGGGAAGGATCTCAAACCTGCCTCTATGAGTCTCACACTGGCATCCGTGGCTTCCACTTCAAATGAGCCAATCAAGTCAAAGAGTTTGCCCTGGAATGTGGATAACAAATGTTCATTACCTGGAGATGTGGACCAGCAAGCCAATGTGAGAGGTTCGGACCAAGATAACAGTCTGTGCTCTAATGCTGCTCTACTGACCTGGAAGGACTTCTCCCCCACGCATCACAGTCGGGGCCACGTGGTCGACTGTGCTGAAGAATTGGACGATAAGGAGGTGTCATCTGGTGACCCGGGTGATTCTGATAAAGTAGTTATAGCATGGGCCAAAAAGGAACCCATCGATAGCATTATCAATCATGGACAAGGGGGACAACTCATGACCTGGAAGCAGGTCTCCCCGACACGATTAGCCAAGGATCCGTTTGGATTTTCTAGTCCTGATTCCAGTGATAGTGATACTGTGAGACATTTCTCTCCTCATCGTCAATCCTCTGTCAGACCGATGCAGGAGAGTAGCAGTGACGCATCGGGCGCCAGTCCCACTCATGGGGCTCGCTCCCTCGGTGCATGCAGTGATGGGAGTAGTTACCTCCCCTCACCGGAAGATGGCTTTAACAATGACTATTTTTATGATGAGGATTTTACTGTGCAATTTGACACAAATTTGAAGGATTCTTTATTGGACAAGGCACCCTCAGAAGGGGTGTCATCAGCATCAATACTCGAGTTCTCAGACACAATGACAATTGAAATTAATGAGGCTTCGTCCACGTTGGACGACAGCCTCCATCCGAGTCATTATGAATCGGAGCTGTCGGCGAGTGAACATAATTCTGCAGAAATGTCAGTGAGTGAACGCGAGATGATGTGCTCTAGTGACCTGCTGCAGATTAGTGATGGACCCCTGTTTACGCCAACCCCCACAAATGACGCTCCATCGCATAATATATCTACGGATAGCTTAGATAAAGGAGCACGTGCAATGAACAACAGTACCAGCACTACTGATGCTGGCAAACCTAACCTCGACTGTGGGACAAAGAAAGAACTTTATATGCTCTCGTTTTTCAATCATAAAGGAAAACAAACCACCTCAATGGCATCAGTGCTGTCCCAGGGATCATGGTCCAGTGAACAACCGGAGAGTCGGTCTCAGTCAAATTGCACATCACAAGATGATATGGAAGGATCAAACTCGAGTTTACAGACCCATGTGGCCTTTGGAAGGGGCACAGTTTCTGCACGGCACCCGAATCTACCCCGTCAAGGGAGAGAACCGACTCGCAGTCGATCATCTAGTAGTGTGATGAACTTGCGACGCATGACTGACGCAATGTCAAGTGAGAGCACGGATGGAGCATGCTCAGAGCGACAAGGAAGGTTAACATCATGGAGGAATATGAAACAGAGGAGAAAACAAGGATCGTCAGAAACGACAGAATCTGCTCCGAGGACAAAGAGTATGCCAGAACTTCACATGCAGACTTGCTTGGAGAAGATGCTAGACAGAGATCATTTAAGGAAGACAACCCAAACAGACAGTGTGTCAACAGAGGGCAGCACCGGAGACCACCAATCACGAGAGCTACGCCTGTCTGGAGAGTCCCTGATGGAGATTTACCAGAAAACCCGAAGTCTGAGTGACCACAGTCTGGGCGGTGATGCCACGACTAATGCTGGACATGACAGTGTTACTGTGTCCACAGCTTCGATTAGCGAGTCTCTGAACAAACCTAGACTGCCTCCCAGATTCTGCTCAGATTCCACAGACATGAATGTGCAACTTTGGAGAAATAAACACCAACAATTTGATGCTGATGCCAAACATGTCAGCGATGCCACCATCTCGCAAACAGGCACTCAGGGTCCAGCAATTGCCGACTACCAGGCACACACGATCCCCCGTATGTACAAACGTAGCCTGTCCTCCCCAGCTCGTTGTATGCATGGATGTAACAGCTTCATGGACTACTCCTGGTCCGCGAGGGAGAAGGAGACGCAGTACCCTCCTCAGTTCTTTGCTGAACCTGTAGCTCTCTGGAAAGGAACCAAGAATTTCTCAGCCCAGTTTCCCCCCAACACCCGAGACTGTGGCATACAGACCTCCACCACTGAACAGAAACTTCAGGACAAACAGATGCAAACTTCTCCTGACAAATCCTGTGCACGCTTCCCTTGCGAAATACATAATCTCCAACAGACATGCTCCCAGCAGCAGCGCTCAACAACAACAACATCATCTCACCAGTCCAGAGGAGTCACACGTGGACGGTCCATGGAGACTGTGATGGATCATCCCCATTGTGCAGCACGACCCCACAGCATTGGTGCCATCCCAGTAGGAGATGACGAAGAGGAGAGACGCTTCCTGCCATATGATGCCATGGTGTCGCGCTGTCTCTCCAGGAGCAATCGAGGTTCAAGTCTGTCACCAGTTCGACCCATCAAACAAAGCTTTTACTCGCATAGATCTTTACCCGACCTCAGCTTCCTGACCTCCAGGTCACCGACCAGCTCCCCGGTACATTCTCCCTCATCCGCACCCTGCACCTCGTTCAAGCAACCAGTATTCTTCACTCCACGTGTCAAAGGTCCTAGTGGCCCCTGTGGTAGTCCAAATCGTATCTGTCGCCCCAAACCACCACCTCACCAGTACCCCTGTCATCCTCGTGCACAGCATGATTGGAAACATGGAGGAACCCTTGAGGGTTTGAACATTGAGATGGCCAGTCGTATCCCCAGGCATCCTCGTGGATCAAGGTCAGATTCCAGTAAGAAAGTTGGGCCAAACCACTCGGCTCAGTCTGCCTCGAGCAGTAGTGGGTTCAGCACAAGTACAACATCATCTGGCATTGATCCAGGTTACCATGACTCCCGACATTCTCCACCAATGGCTGAGCAGTTCCCATCAGCATACCAGGTCTGGGACAGTCGGCACAAGTTCATTGAGACTGACGGTGGATGTGTATACTACCACAGCCTCCCGAACAATCTACCGCCTGGGTTCATTAGTGAGGACGAGAAGATGGATTACTATGCCTGTATGTGTGTCAAACCGACGGTCCAGGAGGCGAAGATGTATGCCTACAAGTACCAACGGTACCCAGAAAGTCACCAGAATTATGGATCTGTGAAAACCCAAGAGGCGAAAGTGGCTGGACCTGCTGTTGATGGAGGTCAAGAGTTGATTCAGGAAGGTCATTCTCCCAGTACTAGTATTGGTGTAGGAACGACAGATGAATTGTATGCGCTTCATGAAAAACCAATGTCAACTGCAGGAAAGGTCACCTCTCCAAATGCCACCGCCTCCACCTCACCCCCAGAAACTGCTAATGCTCCATCTACAGCACCGCTTGTCATACCACAGGGTAACGGCGTCGTTCTACGACGAGGGAAGGGCTGGGATAGACAGTTCTCCGGCAACAACTTCTCAGAAATTGATTCACAGGAAGGTCGGATACGATCTTCATCTCGTGGATCAAGTGACAATTTGTCTGGAGGTAGTTCCGGAAGCAGTAGTGAAGATCCCAAGCCTCTGAAATCATGCTTGAGACGCCGTAAAACCGCAGAAAGACAGTGCCGTTCTATGTCTTTATCGGACCCGTTCAGGCTTTACGAAGGTTTTGATCTGCCTGGACAGAGACGAGGTGCCGGGCATCGCCATTCATACGCGTGTGACGGATACCCTCTCTGCATGGATTATATATATGAGAACATGGACAGTTCTCAGTTTGCTGATATGATGGAGTGGTACCGCGCTACCTATATGCCAGAGGATGTGCCGGTACCAGTTCATCAGTGTTCATGTTCCCCAGCTGTACTGCCGATACCAGTACATGTACCAGTGATACAGGATAGCCTGGTTTTACCAGAGAAAGCCAAAGCAACCGGAACTGCTCTGGAAACTAACGGAAATGTACTCACCTCAACCGATATGCCCGGGGAATCCTACACAGACGAAAGTATTGACAAACGGGAGAAGCGCAAAAGCGTCAGTTTTGCCTCTGAGGTATCGTTCCATTCACCCTTGCCTAGCCCCCAGTGCTCTCCAAAGAGACAGCCCAATGCTAATCCTGGAGTCCCCCAGGGAGCCTCCGTGGGCCAGGCGACAGGAGGTCAGTACCTCGAGGTTCAAGGTCAACCCCTAACTAGACAGGTCGTTAACTCCTGGAATTCCACTAATCCACCTCAAGGTGAGAACTTTCTCTTATCTACAGGTATGGTACCAGAAGCAAATTAACTAGAAGTGTGTAACATTAGATTAGGCTACATGTACATGTAGCTGGATTGCTGGATCGCTTGTCAAACAGCCTACACTACTAGACTCCTCCACAGCAAGAGAAAATGCAAAGGTGCCACATGGGGGATCATGGGTGGGACTAACTATGTATGTTTCCAGCATCAGCTCATCACCGGTGATGCAACACTCGGTTTTTGTTTTGAAGCTGTCCCAACCAACCTTGCTGTGCACTATTCATCACATCACTTGTTGTAAGTGGGGAGGCGTTGGCCAATGCAGTTTACATGTAGCTAGTCTAATGTTACAATGCAGACGTCTAATTCATTTGCTTCTGATAGTACAATTCAGTTCAATTCAATTCTCTATTGGCACTAACACAATTCACATTGGTTATGGCCGAGAAACCATATAAAACACAATAGTTCAGTGTACTGCAAGAAATGGTAACAGCCAGAGCTATTACCTGGAAGGACTTCTCCTGTTAAGACTCTCAGAAATAAATTTTGCGAAGTGTTTGGCGGTCTTAAATGTGTCACACTGTAGTTTAGTGAATACCTTTTGTATATGATACATAGATTTCAGAATATTGATGGATAAATAACGGAATAGTAAATGTCTGAGATCTGCATTGTTGAAGCAGCACATTACAAAATGTGTAAATGCTATAATTAAATCAACCTTAATATTAACATGAATTCAACCAGCTTCATATTTCACTTAAAATTTGTAACGGTCACTCTGATCGAGTTGATCAGATCCTAAATTTAGGTAGTTCTGTTTATAGAACATAGCACAACTGGGATGTAGCCCCTTTTTGAGACTAAGTTGATCTGTTGAGCAGTGTAGGCCATCATTAAAAATAGGTTGGTTGAGCATAATCCTAACTACCCATCAGAATACCCCCTTTGCAAAACTTTTTTTCAGCCCTTTTTTTTCAAATGTAATTCTAAGATCATAGTTACTGCCTGCTATTTCCAACTTACGAACACAAATTTCTGAGATACATGTACATGTACGTCCAACACATTATTTTTAAGGGGAGAGGCTGGTCTTAAGCACATAATTATCATTAAAAAATCAGGTTTGAGATTTTAACACTTTTTGGCTATAATTTTCACTTGGCTTTGTTGTTTTTGTCAAATAAGGACTTTAAACTAGAATTGTTTTATTTTATTTTGACGTGATTTGTATTTAATAACATATAATCATAAACGTTTGAATAGATTTTTATCAAAACATGTTTTCGCAGTGGTTCTTTTTCTGGGTAAAAATTCGTATCGATAAATATTTCACTAATCTTCATGAAATTTTCAGTGAATTTTCTTTGGACTCTAATCTACACAGTTATCTACTTTTAAGTGTTAACCCCTACAGGAGCTTAATTGTGTGGATGATACTGTCTGATCAAGACATCTCGTCTCCCCTTAAAGATGGTCTAATGCTGATATCTGTCTGAAACAAGATGTCATCAGAAATAATCCCCAAATGTTGTTACATGTATCCATAAGAATATTTGTTGTCTATATGCATGGTCATGTATATATATGTGGGTAAATAACTCCGGGCCTGTTCTTGTTTCATATCATCAATTTCTCATTCTAATAAAAGCTAATCATAATTTGGAAATTGAATAATCAGCGAGTTTAAATTAAATCTGTGCGGTATCTTCTAATTAATCTATACATGTATACTCATTAATGTATAAGACGATTAACTCTTTAATCGTTTGTAAGTTAATTAAATGATGAGCAATACTGCACTCAATATCTCCCTGTACTATGTTTATAAATTTAAATTTAGATAAATTTGAGGTCGCCCGTCTCCAGTCTCATTACTGCTGAGTCGGAATTTTAGGATGTTAAAAATAAATTATGTGTTTGCCATAACCCATTTCACATGTATTCCTTCTTTTACATGTTTATTGTCCTGATTGAAAACAAGTTTTAGTCAGTGAATGTTCCTGTTTTCACGTTTATCAACAGAATTTTTTGAAATTCTAGACAAAAGGAGTGATATTTTGAAAAGTTGAAAGAAAAAGTTATATTTTGGATAGACACAGACAACATCTCTTTCCCGATAAAAAAATTTGACTGGCATGTGAACTGTTGTGTGGACGTGAAGCTCGATCCTTTTCCTGAAATAGCAGTGTTTGGGTGTTTGGGATGTACATTTATACCAGTTACCACCAGTTAAAATACTCCCCATAGTGTAGGAATAGGCAGAGGGGAAAAGTACAAAAACCAGGAACTATTATTTAATAATAATCTTGACAAAGGAACGTCCATTGTTGGCGGATGGTTGGTGGGTGTCCAGTAAGCACGGGTTCCTGTTGCTTCAATGCATTTTGCTGGGAAGCAACAGGAACTTGATAATGTGATGTCTAGCACTGTAATATCACTTGTCTTTATTGCACCAATGTAAGCGTCCTGACCTGTGTCTTGTTTGCTGTCCACCGTGTTTTATAGGGTGGATGGAGGATGTCTGGTTCCATGTTGCTTCAAAGATTTCTTCTTTGAAGCAGCAGGAACACAACTTGGCTGGGTGGTGCTTAGTTGGTTCATCGCAATATGAATGAAATAAAGTTGAACGTGACATAATCACATTAAATCCTATTCACTCCCTCACCCTTCAAGGGTGTACAGCGGGTGGTTGGTGGGTGTCCGGTGGGCACAGGTTCCTGTTGCTTCAATGCACTTTGCTGAGAAGCAACAGGAACTTGATAATGTGGTGTCTAGCACTGTAATATCACTTGTCTTTATTGCACCATGTAAACGTCCTGTCTGTGTCTTGTGGGCTGTCCTCAGTGTTTTATAGGGTGGATGGAGGGTGTCTGGTTCCATGCTGCTTCAAAGATTTCTTCTTTGAAGTAGCAGGAACACAACTGGGCTGGGTGGTGCTTAGTTGGTTCGTCGTGATATAGCTGAAATATTGTTGAAAGCGACGTTAAATTCTATAGACTCTTTCGCCATTTCATTTTTTTGCAACTGCGCAGCGTGTGCCCAGCTTTTCGTGAACTTCCTGTTTGTACCAAGTCGGAAGTTTTTAACGTTAGAGAGATAGGCCGAGTGTTGGAAAACAGTTGATATTTTGTGCAACTGTACGTAAAATCATTAAAAAATCTCATGGCCTACCGCCAGATAGGCGAAAGAACGGCTCCGGATATTTATTCACCCTGAACACAATTTAGTTCCACAGAAAAAGTACTTTTCCCGAGATATGACCCACTTTCAACCTGGCCAGGATGCGGCCGTTGGTACAAGTGACCTTTCGTGACCTCGCCTTGTGCGCATGCCCAGTTACCCTAGATTTGTAATGGCGATCTCGGCTATTCACTCACTCACTCAAGGGTGTACATGTACATGTAGTATCTGAATCTTCACAAGTCAGACCTGACCAAAATATTATATAACCAGGATTAATGTGAGACCCACACATCGGGACCCTCCAGATTTAGTGAATGTACTCTGCAGCTGAATAAATTACTACATTGCTGTAAGGTTCCCCATCGATCGGCAATATGCAGGCCTGCAGTCCACACATCCCCCTCATAACAATAACCAAGGGCATTCACAGCCTGGCTACATGGAGGAATTCTGATTCTACAGACCCAATATTGATTGGACACTGGAAATGACTAGGTGATGCTGGGCATACAGTCACACCTTTAGCTGTACAGACATTATAGAATACATTGTATATGGGAGGAAAATCGCCGATGGAGAATATAAACCTATGAAATGGCTGACAATTAAATTATTCATGCTATAGGTATAAAAAATAATAATGACAGATTAACTAGGTACAACATATAACTGACACTGTGGAGTTCACAGGCCACTTGTGTCCTGGATAAGCCAAGATTGGGCTGCCTCGGCTGTTGGTCGGAATTGCCAATAATCGTGAATGTTTGTGGTGCGATTTAATAAGGGAGTGATTGTGTGAATCCTGGAAGATCCATATAAGACCGTCATCACGCCTTGGATATACATGTATGTGTAGACTGGAATTCCAGAAAATACTGCAGATGATGGTATTCATCCAACCTTGATACTGATGGGATACTGTTGATGAATGCTGGGATACATAGTGCTAGACATTGAAAGGTTAACCATTCATGTCGTACTGACAGACATTGAACATCTACCTTGCCTCATAGTCGTCAAGTTCCGGAACATTCCAGTATTCAGAAACACTGACTGGTACATGTACATTTACAACAGTGTTTGATTATTTGTGAGCATACGCAGGATTCGATAAAGACGCATCATAATTTAATTGTACATGTACTATTGATTTATGACCCAATGGAAAACATGTGATTGAATGCCGGTCATTAGTTATAATGTTCATCTTTTTACCTTTGATAGGTGATAAAGTCGTCTATTTGAGAGAATTAGGTGTATGGTAATCCCTCCAATACACTGATCCTTACTGACATTCAATTACACCTTCAATTTTAGCATAAATTCATATCAAAATTCTATTGAATATGGTCTTTCACCAATCGTCGTAGTCATTTCCAATAAAGATTTGATGGTGTACATGTACCATTTTTCTTACCACATGTATGTGGAGACCAGTGCACCAATTATTAACGTGGGAACCACACCCTCATTCAGAATACCACACCCTCATTCAGAATACCACACCCTCATTCAGAATACCACACCCTCATTCAGAATCAATCAATCCAATCACCCCCATAATTTTCACTCAGAAATTGAACTTTCAGTGATTTATTAGGGACATCGCCATGATCAAAATAATATCGTGCAATCTGGTACATCACTACACATAGATTAATAGTGAAATCTGTACTTGAATATGTACTTGTAGCCTACATACATGTATATGTAAGTGATGGGAAAACATTTTATTACATTTTAGGTTCAGCTGAATTTTACCCCCAATAGGGCAAATAAGCTACATGTTTCTTCACTATTGTTCTGAAATTAGTGTCTTCATGTACATGTATGGTAAGGTTATATATATTTTATATGGTTGGCATGTGGAAACGCAAATAAACCATGAAACACCTAAATAAAATTTGACACATACATGTATACATGTGGGTTACATGTGCATAGTTAACAGCTGACTTTTTGTAATGCACCTCAACACCTCATTCCTAATAGCATTGGACTGGGTTATGTATAAACCAGCTGATCAGTAGGATCAGTCCATTAAGTATTGCATGTAGGTCACTAGGACTGAGGACATAACGGTTGAACCAGGAAGTACTTGCCACCTCCAAATAGTTAACATGCCATGGCATGTCAGCATACTCCCATTGAAGGTATTTATGACATGTTGTTAGAAGTATGTGGAGATCTCAAATTATCTGAAAATTGCCAACACGTTTTTGGTGCATACATTGTAGGTGCAACTATAAACAGGATGTCTGTGTACATGTAATTATATAGACTATGTCTGTGTACACAGGTGGATACCAGACAGTAACCATGGGGCTTCCAGGGATTGACCTGGGATGTCATTGTGCACACTCCAGGTCATGGTAAGAATAAGCTTCAGCTCCTCAGACAGCTTGTCGTAAGAGGTGACTAACTGAGGCACCAGTGGGGTTCCCGGGTGTGAAAAGGAATAGGATCTCACCCGTGGGGATCCCGGGTGTAAAAAGGAATAGGACCCAGTCCCTACTCGTGGGGTTCCCGGGTGTGAAAAGACTAGGAATATAGGACCCAACTTCGTGATATGACTGAAATATAGTTAAAAGCGACGTTAAATCATATTCACTCAATGACTCATGTAGCTATGGTACTTGTACACCGATGATAAACTTCTTGGATATTCAGTCACACAGAGTATGACAAAGTTAACTCCATTAAAGAGGATTGTAATTCAGTCTCACTCCCCACCACTCTTCTCATTTCACCTTTGACCAACTGTATAGGTATCCTTGATCATGGCAGCCTGTGCCAATAAAACTACACTCACTCTCAACAGATGCACTTTTAAAATTGTTCTTCAAGTATAACATACTGAAATTCCAGTCTCGCTTCAATTTTGTAAGCTACATGTACATGGCAGTAGTGACTGTGCTACAAATAAAGCAAATTATATTGAAAGGTTTCTGCTGAATATTACATAATGTCTAATGATTTCACTATAAGGTGCCTCAAAGAAGTGCTGATTGTGATATAAGGTGGCTGCTATGGTTTCCCTCAACTTGAAAAATGCATATTATTTCAGCCCATTTATAAAGCTGAAATTCTATAAGGTGGTTTAATATTAAGTTTGGTCCCCCAATAACAGTGTTATAGAAAGGTAATTACTCTGTATTTGGGCACCCTTCAAGAAACTATTTCTACCTTGCTTGTTCACTGATAAACCATGCAATGAAATTTTTACACTGTAGTATTTCGTTGAGTAATTTGTTTCAACTGTCATTTTGTGGAGAAATTAGTTCATTTAAAATAATTTGTCATTGGTGAGGACGGTCCCATATTGGGTGTACTGAATGTAATATGGACACATGAACATATGCTGTACAGTTTTGTTTTTCAATCTTATTTATTCATGTTGTAAAAATCTCCCCCACAGGTGTTCCTGTGCCCGCAGTACAGCCTAACGGAACATCAGATGATGATCTGGACTATTCGGGTAGTGATGCCCCACCCTCAGAGTTCTCAGTCCCCTCCCCTCGGGGGACGACCGACTCTCAGGCCTCCGACTGTCTGACCACCTGTATGGACACAAAGCGAGGTACATGTATGCTCATCAAACCACATCAACTACATGTAGGCTAACTTTAAAATAATATTTGCAATTAATACACGTTCATGTAGCCTGGAATGCAGATCATTATCGACTTTCTGTATTTCTCATGTAAGGGTCATTTGTGAAAAGCTGAGTTTTTTTCCAGTTTCGATTTCATATTTTTCTTCATTCTCCATCCACTCGGAAAGCCTCGAAGAGGTGGATGGACGGGGATTGGGGTAGGAGATTTTTTCAATAGAATACATGTATCATCCTTTGGGGGAATGGAAAAAGTAGCATGTAGCCATATTTTGGGGAAATTGTTTGAAAATCAGCACAATTATTTCTTATTTTACTTTTGAATTGTTCTTTATTGTACAATATGATAATTTTTTTTTTAAGTGGCATTTAGAAGTTGGGAAGTAGATAAATAAACAAATTGCTTATGGATAACAACTTCTAGTTTATTCAGGACGACGTTTCGATACAGGTACTAGTATCGTTCTCAAGTCAATGACTTGAGAACGATACTAGTACCTGTATCGAAACGTCGTCCTGAATAAACTAGATGTTGTTATAAATAAGCAATTTGTTTATTTATTTAAATATGATAATTCAGCATGAGAAATTGAGATGCTATTTTAATTTAACTTTCCAAAGATGGGAGTTTGGAGGATTTGACTTCAAGACAGCAACTCATTAGAGAAAGTAAGATAATTTAACACTACATGTATTGATCAGCTGGTACATTTGCTGGTGCTTTGGGCTGCTGGTATTACAAAGAGTTGTCCCCCCTGGTGTGACTGGTTGAGTTGATTTACTTGATTATCTCCCCTTATTGATCTGCTTGGTCCTGTGGCTGAGTGTGGCTTTATTTCTCTACTGCTAATTCCTCAACACTTGGGCCTTGATACAGAGAGTTACAAGTTGCATTTAGGTTTGGCTGATACAGTTATGGTTTGTTTATTGTAATATTGACTAATTACTTAGCAAGAATTGTCACCAACAATGGCTGATATCACTATAATTTGAGTGGCAATAAAAAATCTCTGATTTTGAGATTCTGTAGTATTGATGTATGCAGGTACATGTAACTGGACAAGACCCCACAGTTAATTAGATAAGACCCCATAGATAAGAAAACATACCCCAGAAATAACTAGAGAAGACCCTGCATATAACTGGACAGTACCTCACATGTAACTGAACCATGCCTATCCCACATGTAACTGTATAAGACCCCTAACGTAACTGAACAAGACCCTCGGGTGACTGGACGAGACATCCCAGGTAACTAGACAAGAACCCAGAGGTAACTAGACAGGAACCCACAGGTAACAAAACTAGACCCCACAGGTAATAGACAAGACCCCACATTTAATAGCCCGATGAACTGCATGACAGGGTCAAAATGGGAAGTACATGTATGAGATCTTTGCTGAATGAAAAAAGGCTTCAAAATAAAATTGATGCAGATTTCGCTGAACTTGGGTGATTTGTTAGCTCTAATGTTTTTTGTGTTCTCTCTAATTTGGGTGATGGTAAGCGGTATAAATTCAGGCCTCTATCAGCTCCTGATCAAGTACATGAATGTAAAGCATGTTGTTGTGATGGCTTTTCACAACTCATCAATTTGGTTTGAACAATGAGAAAGTCCATCGTATACCCTTCTGTGTTATTGCATACCTGTCTAAGTTGTTTGTTTCACATTCTTAATTCAATGAAAACAGTTAACCCCCATTATTGCCATACTCCATTCACTATGAGCCAGATAATTATTCCACCTGTCATTTCTTCTTTAGTATATTTAAAAATATTGACATTCTACTGTGATGAATGTAATTTAAGGGTTAGCTTGTTAGGCCAACAAAAAGTAAAGCATGTATATCACTTTGAACCCAGTATGTCGATTTTTTTGTGTGTGTTACATATATCTCTCTAGACCATGAAAAGTTCTCTCGTCCTGTATATATCCCACTGACCCTAATGAGGGCCCTGGGTTAGATTAGCTATTGTAGCTAACCAGGTTTTATACCCTCTATAAATAAAGTTTTTATTATTATTGTCCTCCGCCACGAAGTGGTGGGAGGACTTGGAAATGCTAGCCGTCCGTCCCTCCGTCCGTCCGTCCGTCCGTCGTGCCGTCTGTCCGTCCGTCCCACATCTTGTGAACGCGATATCTTGAGAACAATTCGACCAATCGACTTCAAACTTGAGAAGGTGCTTCACATCAGTTAGACGGCCATTGGTATTGATTTTCACTGAGGTACGTAATCCAAGATGGCCGCCATCGACCATATTGGATTCTGTCCGTCCCACATCTTGTGAACGCGATATCTCAAGAACAATTTGACCGATTGACTTCAAACTTGAGAAGGTGCTTCACATCAGTTATACGGCCATTTGTATTGATTTTCACTGAAGTACGTAATCCAAGATGGCCGCCATCGACCATATTGGATTCTGTTCGTCCCACATCTTGTGAACGCGATATCTCAAGAACATTTCCACCAATCAACTTCAAGCTTGGGAATGTTCTTCACATCAGTCAGACGGCCATTGGTATTGATTTTCACTGAGATACGTAATCCAAGATGGCTGCCATGGACCATATTGGATTCACTCCGTTCCACATCTTGTTAACCTTTTCAATGTTCATGACGTGCAGTGCACGTCACTGCATCCTCTCCTCATTGTGTTCATGACGTGCAGCGTACGTCCAAGTTCGCAGTCGTTCTGTGACAGTGACGTTGCGTCGGCGGGCGTAATTCTATGCATTGAGAGACACGCTGATCAAACGAGAAGGTAATTCCGTTGCTACCGGCACATCCGCAAATGGCATTTCCTATTATTTTGACATCAAAGCATGGACTACACGTCTAAGTGTACAGTATTATTGTAAAGGCCGCGACATGGCAGGAGAACCCAGGTTAAACAGTGAAAGGGTTAACACGATATCTCAAAAACAAATCAACCAATCGACTTCAAACTAGGGAAGGTTTTTCACATCAGTTAGACGGCCATTGGTATTGGTTTTCACTGAGGTACATAATCCAAGATGGCTGCCATTGACCATATTGGATTCTGTCCATCCCACATCTTGTGAATGCGATATCTCGACAACAGTTTGACCAATCCACTTCAAACTTGAGAATGTGCTTCGCATCAGTTAAACGGCCATTGGTTTTGATTTTCACTGAGATACGTAATCCATGATGGCTGCCATGGACCATATTGGATTCACTTCGTTCCACATCTTTTTAACACGATATCTCAAAAACAAATCAACCAATCGACTTCAAACTAGGGAAGGTTTTTCACATCAGTTAGACGGCCATTGGTATTGGTTTTCACTGAGGTACATAATCCAAGATGGCTGCCATTGACCATATTGGATTCTGTCCATCCCACATCTTGTGAACGCGATATCTCGAGAACAGTTCGACCAATCGACTTCAAACTTGAGAATGTGCTTCACATCAATTAGACGGCCATTGGTATTGATTTTCACTGAGGTACAAATCCAAGATGACTGCCATTGACGATATTGGATTCCATCCATCTCGGATCTTGTGAACATGATATCTCGACAACAATTTGACCAATCAACTTCAAACTCGAGACGGTGCTTCACATCAGTTAGACAGCGATTGGTATTGATTTTCATTGAGGTAGTATTTAATCCAAGATGGCTGCCATTGACCATCTTGGATTTCACTCACCCATATTGTACCCATCTGTGTTGTGAACGCGATATCTTGATCTATTCCACTCATCGATTTATAAACCTCACCATCCACAAATCCATATACAACTACAGACTTACATTCCAGTGTTACACTACCCATTACTGCTTCTCAAACCTCCTCAAATTCTCTCAACGATTCCAGATGAACGTCTCTTTCCACATACACATATCAACTTTCCAAGTTATATTTAAGGAGATATTGGAAGCGTATATGCTGTATGCTCTCAAACAGGCTACTTGGCGGAGGACCTGCTAGCTACTCAGCTTGTTATTATTATTATTATTATATTATTATTATTATTACCAAAGGTACATGTACATGTAAGAGTCACAAAGCAAGAATTTATATGTAACATCACACCCTGCATACCAAACGGCTGCTCCAACTTCCGCCGGAGGGTCAACTTCCGCCGGAGGGAAATTTCAAATTTGAGAAGCTAAGTAAGTTCAGATTTTTCATTTTTTGGTAGTTTTCACGTATGTAGTACTCCAAAATGTAATGAGAAAATGTTCTCAAGGGGGCGTGTTAGCAATTCGTGTGAAATTTTCAACTCGTCCTTGTATTATTTTTTAATTACAATTCATTTTATCTGACATTAAGAGCTATATTGCAACATAACAGTGATTAGATGCTTAAAAAAATCATCTATTTGTGTATCATCCGCCAAATAAGTTATAGATATATGAAGAGTAGTTCCTTAACAGCAGGCTGATAGCTTGTAGTTTCAAATAGTTCAATCTACTTCGGTCACGGTTAGTTTTTCTAGCTCATGCATGTTCGTATATGATACAAATACCGCCGGAGGATCTAATCTCTATGCGTTTGTGTATGTACACGATCAGGCTACTTTATTATATGTTAACCATGCAGAAATAGCCATGATCATCACTAATTTTATCCTCGACATTTACGCTCCATCGTGCCAACTCGTGTATTGGCCTAGGTGTTCTCATCAGCAGTTTGTCACCCCCTAAACTCTCGATGAAACAGCGATATTTCTGACAGTATGAGGTATACAATCTGACGCCGTGAGAATGTTGCGAATGTGTATCCGTCAGATACAGTCTAAGTATCGGATAACCCTCAAACACTTTTGAGAGCATTTATTTAAGGATAGCTATCCCCTTAGAGGGTCAAAATTTGTCACTTTTTTATTACTTCATTCAAATATTCACTACTTCCTCTAACATTTGGTGAAAAAATGTGATAAAAATTATAAATAGAAGTGTTTTAATATTAGGATTGAAAATTTAGTTTCCGAGGCCCTGGAACAATTAAACAGATTGCCTTAGCTTGGGCTTGGCTACTATTTTTTTTGTCTGTTAAATTTCCTTTTCCAAAACTCATTTCCGCAGTATTATGGTAAGCTAATTATCTATTAGTCCTACTTATTTACATTAATGTACCCCTTCTGATCAAAACCATGCAAACATCCTTATTTTTGTTTCTAGTTATGACAGTGACACTTCACTCAGACACCCGCCGTGAAGTAATCCACACAGGTGTGAACAAGTTTTAGCAGGTTTTTAAAGTTTAAATTGGACTTTAAACCGACTTGATGAAAAAAACTTAGTGTAATAGTTATCCAGAATAAGCAGAAATTCGAGTAGGTCTCATTAGACAGATTAAAAATGTATTTGACAATAGAATTCAAGCAAAAAATAGGGATTAATTCATCATTTGTATAGCTGGACACATTTTGCCCGACTTCTAGCCTTTCATTTTTGTACAAAATCCGAAATTCAAACGTTTATTTCTCGAAAAGTATCCATGCTACGCTTTTGAAATTTGGCATGCTTGTTACTTATAAGGTGATCTTTTTTGTAAGGTCGGCTTCGTTTTTTAATTATCCAACTTTTAAAACAAACGACCGTAAAAAAGTACATTTTTTTCAATTTATTTTGGTAAAATAGTTATAAAAACAAAACCAGGCAAAAATTAAATAAAAATGAGATAAAGTTTACTAGTTCGAATTGTCTCCTACCAAGGTATACCATCAAAGTTGAAACAAGACCAACAGTTGTCATGAAATTTCAATTGAAAAATGGACGCTACTGTTTTCATTTTAATTTGTTAAAATTGAAATATTTTCTACACAGTAGCAGCGTCAGTTATACAAATCATATAGTTGGAATCCCTACGATGTATACTTTCATAAAATATATAGTTTATTATGGTTATGTTGTATATTTATTGATACCGACGACAAATGATCAAGGGGGTGCAAAAACTGCCTCTAAAGGGACAGCTATCCTTAAAGCACCATTAAGCGTTTCTGAACAAGAAGTACCGTAATAGATAAAAATTTCTGAGTTTATTGAGTTGTTTAATAAACTACACGATTTATGGAAAAATTAGGTAATAAAGCTAGGTGGCAACTCACTAGGTTAGCGTTACACTATGATGAAGATCAAAGCAGTGATGCGAACAATGTGACGAGACAATAATAACATAATGACTGAAAATAACCACGGCATGTGCAAGAAACCCAGACGCGGGCGTGGCGTGCACACGCACTGACATTCCGGCTCACGTACGGCTCTCCAACCGGTCCAATTTAGCATTGTTCGAGATGGTAGGTCCGATTATAAACTGCTATATCTGAATAAATATAGGTTCCCCCAAACGTATTTACCCCTACAAAGTTTCTGCAATATATCACCTTCCCTATGCTACAAATTAATGTAATTTATGATTTTATTTGGCGGATCTAAATTCGATTTAGCCGAAGTAGTAGTGTGAATCCCTTCTCCATGTTAAACGAATGGGAGAATGCCTTGACCGACAGCATAGGTCTACAAAAACCGATTGATTTCACCCTCTTGCATTACCAATGAAACATTTATTTACCCCTCACCAGAAAGACAAATGTTTACCTGAAAAATTCATGTAATTGTATTTGTGAAAAAAATGAGAATTTACGTCAAAACACTTGAAAGAGAGCGAAATTCAGCTTTTTGGCGGAGTCACGGTCGGCTGAACACCTACGGTTGTGTCTGATTGGAGGAAAGTGAATATGCTGGACAGCGGCCTGAGGTCAACATATGGTCAGCGTATAGCGTGTGCGAGTTTAGTCTCATTGATATATGACTGGCTTTCTTTGGTAGGCCTTATGTTTAGAACGGATCCAGGCGATGATAGGGCCCAACTATTGTGATTCAAGCGAGATTTAGGCCTCAGACCATAAATGACAAGGAGTTGTGTGTTTAACTCCGTGGATTTAGTTTAAAGACGTTCCCCACCTTTGCTGATGCGCACAACGTCGCACATGTATTTATAGCGCGAATGCCAAATGACGTTGCATTAGGTAGTCTCCCTTCGATCACGCTGATAACAGCACACGGCATAGCAACGTCAATTAATTTCCGGCCACTTTTAGAGGAAATCTGCGTCGAACGATGTTAGAAGTCAAACGAGTTCGGTGACCCCATTATTGGATGGGAATAATTAGCTATAGGCTTTAACAGTCAGACAATTCCATGAGCAAATTATCATTGAATTCAGATGGAAATGGTCCGGTCTGAAAGACAAAGACCACGTGAACATGAGCAGCGCACATTGATATTCGGTGGTGTGTGACAATTTTTGGAGCAAAATCGTACAATTTAAATTTCATCATTTTTTTTACAAATTAGACAAAAACGCCCCATAGGTGGCGTCATGAGCTTGAAAGTGAGTTCGATGACTTAGTAATTTTTTTCTTGAAATGAATTTGTATATTTCCAAGGTACATCCGTGCAAAATTTGGTGAAATTCTGATGATTTCTCAGGGTGAGAAACGTCCTTTTGTTGGGCCTAAAGATTGTGGTGCAAGCCAGATTTAGATCTCAGACCATACACTGCGAAAAAAAATTGTGTTGAAGCCATTTTATCACCAAAATTGTGTTGAAAATAACACAAATTGTGTAAGAATGAACACTAATTTGTATTGAACTCAACACAATTTTGTGTTGATATATTAAGTTAAACACAAAACCATGTTGATTTCAACACAAAACATTTTGTGTTGTATCCATTTTAGCACAAAATTGTGTTAAAACAACACAATATTTTTCGCAGTGTAAATGGTGTGTTTAACTCAGTGGATTTCGCTTTAAAATAGTATCTTTTTCATTCGTTCGATGGATTCAGTATTGAGAGAGGACGGTACATTCATTTAGCTCGGCCAAGAAGAGACAGTGGTACTCCGGCGGTAATTGTATCATATTATTATTGACTCCGGCGGTAGTCAGATCTCACTCCGCCGTATGTTGTATCACCACTTCCACACACGTCATATTCATGCGTCTTAAAATCATCAAAATTCTTCCTTTTCACATATAAATATCATCTTGCCATTAAAAGGCAACCTCGGTTTACATAACGATCGTAGGTATATTCTTGATTAATTAGATAAAATGCATATTTGATGTAGTTTTTCTAAGAAAGGTTTCTAGATTCGGCTTCTAATGGATGTAATTGTCTATTTAGAATTATCCCGTTCTCAAAAACACGTCAGCTTGTTAAATAAACGTACCATCTAACGATTGAGACAATTTGGTATTGTTGATAGGGTATGGTTCTGACATATCAACGTAAAAACCAACAAGTTGTCCTACCGTTTTGCACGATCTTCCCTCCGGCGGAAGTTGACCCTCCGGCGGAAGTTGGAGCAGCCGTTTGGTATGCAGGGTGTGCATGCTCTTCCAGAATAAAGTTTTAAAAAGCTATATCGTCATCACATCATATTTTCAAAGTCTTTGAGTAGAAACAGTTCTTTATTGGCCTAAGCTTAAACCTGCATATAAATAGTAAAAGAGATGTCGCTGTTTTTCCTTTCCAGTGTACCTGTCTGATGTCTCAAAGGCTGCTGAATCTCTGGTCAAACATTTCTCACAAAGCCGAGAACCCTTTGACAAGGTGAGTCAGGGATTCAAAAGTTCAGACACAGTTTGCGGTCCATGGGACTATCCACCCATTCTGTTTGGGAGATGTTGTCAGGAACGTTCTTAGGATGGACAAATGGGAGTGTGTCAGGAGCTGAATGTTCCATTCAATCTAAGCATATCCAGTGGAACTGTTGGAATGTTCCAGTGGTGACCTGTGCATTCTAGAACAGTAGCACTGGAGTTTCATCCATACATTTGCAGGCTCCTATAGAAAAGTAGAAGTGATCCCTCGGCACACTCTGAACTTCGATTTTTTTGTTCTGGCAACAGTAGGATTAGACGGATGGATGACAGTTTTGTAACCTCTCGTCATACAAACCTTAAGTTCCATTAAAGCCGTTACCATTTAACTCGTGTTTGTTACCTCTGGAATTCGTTCTGTATTCCACCTTTGGATGGTACTTTTTCATCAGTCTGTCTAACAATACCTACTTGAGAGCTCTTGGATGCTACAGTTTTTTGCATTAAAGCTTCTTGTATTACAAACCGCCATTATTCTCCTTTGGAGATCTCACTTGCAAAAGAATTAAAAGAGTTAACTCCCCTGATCCTGGTTGCTACATTTACATTGTAAGACAATGGACCTCATTGATGAGGGTGAAACTTTTTCGCATGAAAACACATAAAAAATGGGGCTTGACATGCTTGAAAGGGCCTATCTTATTGGAGTTTGTATGTCCGTTCATCAGTCATTGTGTCCGACTTACGTGCATACCTTGCCTAAAGATGTTGCATGAGATGGTACCACCTGGTGACGACTTGAAATTTCTTACATACTTTGATACCATCTTACAACAAGAGACGATCTTATGTGTACATTCTTAAATATTGTAGATAATGAGCATTGTCTTTTTGTTCATTGTTTCAGCTGAGACTAGGCAGTAGCGTGGACACTCCAGCAGTAGGTCACCTGGTCATGTCCCAGCTGTGTCCTGCCGTGGCTCGTGTCATCAGTGATGGCCTCAAGCCATATCTATCTGGTCTCCATGTGTTTGGTAGAATCCAGGTCACTGTGTGGAGAGTGGCAGAGGTGTCTGCAGAGCTTGGTGAGTCAGAGTTATCTCCTTGGCAGATCGTTGTGTACAGCAAACATTTATTATGATGGTCAATAACCATTTTTACCATCACAGTTCATAGCCACTTTCAAGTAAATTATAACACATATAAGGGAAGTTGGAAGAGGTGCTGACATACTGACTGCGTCACATGACTTCACAGAATAGTCTTCTGGTTAACCTATTCTAAAGCACATCTCTTATTTTTAATCTGAAGAAACTTTATTTGAGCATGTGCAAGTTTTTTTTTGAAAGCAAGTTTCAATGTAGGAGAAGAAAAGTTAGTATTTTTCTCAGAGCCTGTTTGAATCCCTTTTATCACAGAATTACATGTAATAGAATGTTTCAAAAGTATGTCGCATCAGTCAACCCTTTTATGTGGTCCTGGTAAAATGGATACCATGACCAAAGACTGAATGAACTATAACATCACAGAAATTATGTGATCAAAGGGAGAGAAGTGATGCTGATTTTCTGGTGCCAACCTCTCTCTCGTCTAAATGTACACAAGTATGTTCCCCATCAGCGGAATGGCACCATAGCGATGACTACCTCTTCAAAATAATGGTATCATAGGTTAGCGCTATGAGAGCAGACCGTCGGTGGTTTTGTGTCCACTCCTGTACTGCTATGGTACCATTATGGTGAGACGTAGTCACCTCTATGGTACCATACCACTCTGTTCACAAGGTTTTCACCAGTGGGGAACTTGGGTATATAGTTTGAAATACACTTGGAAAGTAAAGAGAGTTTCTGTAAACTAGTCACTGTTTAATGTTCTCTGATAGCTAAGGATGTCTATATGCACAAGTTTTTACACAAGCCTTGAAATCTTGTCTTTCATTACACTCACTGTTATCTTTACAGTAACATATTTATCTGTCTGAAAACTCGACCAAAAAATACCTGTTTTATACATGATGTCACTGTAACGTTATCATAGCGTCTATCTTGGATTTTTTTTTATACATTTTCTGGTAGAGCTTGACACAAGGGTATAGTGTGGTAAGTTTCAGCCCCCTGGCTCAAGGGTAAGAAAAATATGTAGGGGGGCCAAAATGGGCCCCCAGACACGGACAGGTCCCAAGAAGCCCAGGCCAGATACGGTTAAGGCACAAGCTTTCGACTCTCATGATTAAACCTTTGTCAAGTGGTATGTCGAATTTCATAAAATTGCCAGTAAATCCACAGATGTTCAATAGTTTAAAGGCTTCGGCATAAGATTTGAAAGCTTGTGCATCAAACATGTGTATGTGGAGCATAACTCAGAAGTTTGTCTATTCATGCAATCAACGAAGCTATGTACGAGTCTTATTTTAACCCTTTCACCAATCATTCCCTGTTGAAAAATGTACACCTAGCTTATATAAAGCTAAACCCAGGGGTAAATCGGTAAGTCATATATCATATTTAACATAAACCACTGGTAATTTTTATTGATAGGACCATCAACTCGAGCCATTCATGAACTGGTGAAGGATCTGAGGAACAGGATGGACTTGGTCTCAACCAGGCAGAAGTTTGAGGCATTCATCTTTGGTCTTTTGAAGTAAGTCAAAAGACAATCAATACTCATGGACCTCATTTTAACAAGGTTTATTTTAAACTTGGCTTCAGTATACATGTAGTAATGAAATACTAAACAAACCAAAATATTACCAGTCATTCAGTTATTATTAATATTCAAAATAGTACCAGTCATTTTTGGAACATCATGATGACTTGCTGGCATCATTGAAAATTGTTGACCACTTCTGTCTTGCAGGAAATTAGCCTAGTTTTATGTATACTATGATTTATCCTTTTAATTTGGTGCTAATGTTATTATATGAATTAGGTCTTTGGATTATGGATGCGGAAATCCTTTGATGGATGACGGCTGAATATTGAATGACGGACTAGATGCTTGTATTCGATGTATTTTTCTA
This sequence comes from Hanleya hanleyi, assembly GCA_036873755.1. Classification (NCBI taxonomy): domain Eukaryota; kingdom Metazoa; phylum Mollusca; class Polyplacophora; order Lepidopleurida; family Hanleyidae; genus Hanleya; species Hanleya hanleyi. The sequence continues at coordinate 36,406 of JAVTVY010009724.1, forward strand.
GTGTTTTTATTCACCACAATTGTGTATCATCACTTTCTATTCGCAGTTTACGACTGTTGGATTTTTGGATGGGTTACACACGACACAAGGATCGGGTCGTCAGTCGACTGTACGAGGCAGACTCCATACTGTGTATGAGTCCGACATCGCTCCAACATGCCTATGATGAAATGCTGATCTCTCTGCAGCCCTTGGCTATCCTACCTTTCCAGTTGGACTATGGCTTTATTGTATCATACCATGCAGGCAGACTGTCTTCACCAACACCCAGTCTTGAATTACAACCCTCCAGCGATGCTATTGGACAAGGCCGAAAAGGAGGTTTGGGCATGCACTCAAGCTCATCCCATGATGACCTCGAACATGGAAGACGCACAATAGTTAAAGAAGCGAATCCAGTATCAGAGATGGGACGAAGTGAGCCCACGTCAAACAAAACATCTTGGAGCTGGTTGAGTAGTTCATATATGTCCAACACTCTGCCACGAGCCAAGAGCATGATGTCCAAGCTTCAGCAGGGTGCGGTACGAAGCCTGGCCAGGTTTGGCAACAGCCCCACCACAGTCTTAGGTATGCCTTCGTCAGGCAGCCATGATTCCTTTGAGCAGTGTTTACCCAGGAACAAAGGAGAGCTCTTTCAACAGGGACATAACTCCGCAACTGTTGATTCAAACAAAAGTTTGGGTTCTGAAGGAAATGATTCATCTTCCCCTCTACGGGCTCAGCATAGAGGGACCATGGCACAGGAGACACCATTTTCTCTGCATGATTCACAACTTGAGGGATCTGAGAATTCCTCCCTGGCAGACAATCCGGGGATGACAAAATTTGCCACCAAGATTTTCAACATCGCCGCTGGCAACAGACAGAAACGAGCTTCTGCATACAGAAGAGGGGTAACAGAATACTACTTCGAAGGTGATAGTGACATTTCAGATAGTTTGCAGAGTGCAAAAACTTTAACCGGGTCATCGGACTCCTCCGGGTTGAAAGAGAGTGACTGTCCGGGACAAGTCCGAACCTGGAAAGAGGTGAAGAAATCGTCGAGCAGTAATGTTATGCCTGTCCCACCACCGAAACCTCCCAGAAGTTTACACATGCAGAGACTGGCATCGACCTCGTCATTCTCTAGTGCAGCTTCAACATCTGTGTCTTCAAACTCGTCAACATCACCTTCAAAATCTAAAACCTCTTTTGATCTGATCAAACTGTTTGACAAACTCTTACTGCCTAATGAAGCCCCGCCTCAGCCAAAGAAGCCAGCTCGTTGGAGTTGGACACCACTGAGTACATCTGAGTCGCTTTGCCCCAACATTGACTCCCAGCATTACCGCTCTGTCACTACATTCAAAACCGATACTTCCGAGTGTTCCCGAGATGCGTCATCAAGGACACAATGCTCAGACATGCCACTTGCGCCACCTGGTGGCCGGACCCTCAATCAAATCCAGTTATCTGATGGACCCATTTTGACATTACCTCCTCCAAACCCAGCCAAAACCTCTCCCCCAAAGCCTTGTCCTGCGCTATCTAATTCAGGCTGCTATTCAGGGATTGTGCAATCTGAGAACCTTTCACTGACAGTATCCTCAGAATTACCTGGTGACAGGTATACAGACACTGTTGATGGAAATGCTAATTTTGTCAATAGATCTAATGTCTGCTCTGACCGGCCCCCAGTCAGGCCGTGTTCAGCAGTCCATCACAGTGATCAACAACCATCAGGTTCTGACCAGCAGTCCAGCAGTCCAGGACAATCAACCAATCATCAGTGTTCCCCATCTCATGATCCACATCACTCAACCAATCAGACGCACAGAATGGTACGGGGTGGCTCTTCCTCCTCTGATACAGACCAATCAAAATCAACCTCCTCTGACCAATCAGAAATGGCCGAGCCATCTGGATCGGCCAATAAAATTCCTGCTGAAGCACCAAAATTACCAGATTTCAGGTAGGATACAGGTAAAATAGGTGCACTGGAATCGACCAGCATAATCGTCGCTATATAGCTGAAATATTGCTGAACGCGATGTTAAACCTTATTTCTCTCTCCCTCAACCAGCATATGGAAGATGATTAGATGATTTATCAAAGCAAAATTATGTTGCTATAGTTCCATCATTTTCATTGCCACTTTGTTATGTTCTGGTGATTGCATTTGCTTCTGTTTTTCATGAAAACTTTTCTAAAAATCACTTCCTTGTTTGATTATAATATTTTATTTCTGCCAACATTCTGAGCTGCTTATTTTTACCTTTTAGCACATGTAAACACCTAGTGTTAGAGAATAAAGGGGCTGAACTGTTACCTGCCATTGTGTCTACCAAACCATGCTGTGAACCTCCGTTGTTTTTTTCTTGTGGGGCTGCAAGATGGGTGTCATCTATGCGAACGGTGTCGAATCAAATCTCGAAAGGGATTTGCCTGGGACTTGTTGCCATGGTTTATTAGTAGAACGGATGGTAACCTTTTTCTCTGAGTTGTTGGCATCCACATGTCGATAGCCAATCTCGATGTCGATAGCACACAATTTTAAATTGTCAGTTACATAGAGAGATGTAACAATGTAATTTTGCTTGGCGAACTAGTGTGGAATAAAATCATGTGTGGGTGTACCATCTTCAGCTTTAAAATGAAGAGATTGCAGAAGCATCTCCATGCGGGAAGGTTCACTGCATGATCCAATAGAAAGTTGGTGGGTAACTGTCTTCATTTTGGCTGAAATAGACCCTTAGATCAGTTGTTATCTGCACAAAGTGACTGTCCATGGTGTAATGGTGTTTGTGTTTTGCTTTGTGTTGTTTACAGGTTCTGGCACATGTATAGAAGTACCGCTGTTTAGATCATAGATTTCAGCAGGTAATCAGTGTTTAGTCTGCAATTAGGGTTGCTTTCTGTATAAGCTTTAGACTGTTTTGGTACAATTTGGTTTTATCATCATTGCTCCGTAAATTTCATGTATCTTGCTGCTAAATTATGGCTTTCCTCCTCCTCATTGAAGTTGTCCTCATCTCTATCATATTTTATTCACAGAAAGCCCATCCTTAATGAATTCTACGAATATATTTTTTTTCAAAACCATCGTATTAAAGATGTAGCAACTGGTTTAGAATCGTTGGTTTTAGAATGTATATCCCCTCCATCCCCCTAAGACATCCTCACCTTCAACAGAAACTGATTATCTGGATAATACGCTATCTGCCATCTTAAAATGAATAAATGCACACTTCTTCCTCTTTCTACCTTCTTGTCCCAGCAGGAAATTTATAGTAAAACTGATTGAAATACTTGTATTTGTGGGACCTTGAACATAACATTAGTTTGTCTTTTGGAAATATTTGCAAGTTGATGCACCATATTGGGCGCCATTATGAGATTGTGTCACCCAGCTATGCAACCTTCAACCTCTACCCCATCTATGACATGTAATCTTAATATTCATATATAACATCACAGTTCCATGACTTTCAACCTTTAGTTGGAGCTGGTCATTCTCCCATTGTCAGAGTTTGTAACCTCATAAACAGTCGGTGTAGCACCCTCTGACTGCACTGTGCAGAAAATGTTTGCATGAGCATTCAATCCAATTAGTTTTGATCAACACATGGATCAAATTACCCCCAGATTATATGTTGGAAAATTTCACTTCCTGTGATTGAGTTGTTAGAGGGATTATCGTACTTCATGTTATAATTAGAGGATTTATTGTTCAAATCTTCACCTGCTATCAATGTATGCCATATTAATATTCCCTCCATTTGGAGGTCTCCTGCAAAGAAATTATCTCACTTGATCGTCTCGTCGATCATCCGCTAAGTGGCGTGTTCTCCGTTCATGCCCTTCCTCTTTTTCCTTTGCAGTCTTGGTAGCAAGACCTGTTTTGAGAACGAACTCCTCCAGAGCGCCGGGAGCCGGCTTCTGAGACGGCGCGGACCCGTACATCGGAACCGGAAACCGACACCACAGCAAGGCGATCCCGAAGATGGAGCCGGAGCGGAATCGGGATTTCAACTTTGACCGTCTACAGCGGGAAAGGAGTAGAGATCGGCGCCGGAGTCGAACACCTGGTGCAGATTATCGGGATTACCGCGGCAGAGACCGCACTCCCGAACGATTTTAGCCTCGACGCTACAGAAGCTGTTCCCCGGATCCCCGTCAACGCGCATGCCGTACCTCGGATGTATCCAGGGACCGCACGGGTTACGATGAAGGAAGATCAACAGACCATCATCACCGTTCTCCATCAAGGACCAGATAGGACCGGGAGCCCCGCAAGCCTGCCCGTCAGGACTCCCGGGTACAGTCAAAATCTAAACCGGTATCCAGGGATGAACACGGACTTAAGGATCGGCCCTCCGGATCCGACCTAAAGATCAACCTCTATCTTCTAAAGTGCCTTTGAAGTCAAGCCTGGTTAAGGAACACAGTCACCTTCCGGCAGCACAGCTTCCTGCGCTTGCGGTTATTTCATCGCTGGAGGCCCGTGATGTGGGACGATCCCATTCTTCCGGCAACACAGATTCAAGCTCGGAGGATGAAGATCACCTACAACGCTCTGCCTCAACAGCATCCTCTTCTCATGCAGATCCGCCGTCATGCAGATCCGCCTCCGCCTTCAGAGGAGAAGGACAAGGAGAAGCTACCAGGATGGCAGTATATGTGCTAGTCTCGGAAATGCCCAGACCGGTTGATGGTGAGGAGAAGCAGTCTGATAATCCTCCCCGGAAACGAAGAAGACTTTCAGCAGCTTCGCTTTATGGACTGGACAAGCCTTCTGAAGAGGACGTTGTGACATGTGCACCATCGCCAGAGTCATTCAGATTGAATGACGTGCTGGATCGACAGTTGAGGACTTCCGTCTTCTCTCCAGAAACCTGGTCCTTTCAAGACCTACGTTCTTCATGGAGACAACTTGCCCTTCAAGCCTTCAAAGTCCGCCCCAGATTTGGACAGACTTTCGAACTTCACCAAGACGCCAGTAGTTGTACTTCAACAAAAACAAGCCTGTGCGGTAGAAGACATGATGCTGACGCAATATAGGATTACATCATACACCGACTGGTTCCTTACGGCTATGTCAAAGGTGATTCAAGACCCAGACGTAAAGCACAAGGATGGATCCCTGACCTCCCGATCTAAGATGGACTTCCTTATCGCTTTCATCGATTCTCTGAACAAGTCCAACGCCCATGTAATGGAGACGGGTGCCTTCACTTATGCTACTATGGTGCAAGCTCGACGGGTGGGATATCTGAAACACCCCAAGTCAGAAGTGTTGGATTCCGTCAAGAAAGAGTTGGCACAACAACCCCTGGCGTCCAAGTAGCTTTTCAACAAGGCCATTTCTACAGTCATGCCTACTGTTAATGATGAAAAGACTTCCCGGATCATCGGGGCCCTGGCACAGCGCTCTTTGGGAAAAGGCAATGGCAAGGGCAAGTCGAGCAGAGGAGGTCGCACCGGACAGTCTTCCCGTCAGGACTCGGGGCAACTTACCCAGGCAAGACACACAGTCTACTTTTCACCCTTACGGAAAAGGACACTTTCGTGGCAGAGGAGGGAAATCGTCCGACCTGGGCAAAGGGAAGCCCGACCGTAGGAACTGATGGTCCTCAGCCTCATCTTCTAACCACCAATCATCCTTTCATCCTTCCCAAGTTTCAAGTCTTCATTCATCCGGTTGTAGGCGGACGTCAACAGATCTTCTGGCAGAACTGGAAGCTTATTACAGACGACAAGTGGGTCACCAGATCACTCCGAGATGGAGTTCTCCTCGCGTTTCTCGAGTATCCCAAGCTCATCACCAGACCCAAGCCATCACTCCTTCCAGTTCGTCCGGAACATGTGCAGACCTGAGTGGAATCCGTGCAATTTTTATTGGACAAGGGCACCTTCCGAGAGTTACCCGTGGAAGAATTAAGTGCGGGGTTTTACAGTCCTGTCTTCCTCGTTCCTGAGAAAGGTACAGACCAACTCCGCATGATCATCGACCTGCGGCGACTCAACGACACTCTAGCGCCACCTCCACATTTCAAGATGACATCAGTTCCATCGTTACGGTCCCGCCTACAACCGGAGGACTGGATAACTTCCATTGACCTCCAGGACGCCTATCTTCACGTTCCCATATATCAGCAGCATCGTCGGTATCTCCGATTCATCATCGCCGGGAGACTATTCGAGTGGCAGGTTCTACCATTCGGCATCTCAATCGCTCCCTGGTGCTTCACAAAAATCACATCACCAGTCATGGCGTTCTTTCATCTGAGGGTATAAACATAGAGGCCTATATCGACGACATCCTTGTTTGGGGGTCAAAGAAGTCGGTACTCAAGTCCCAGATACAGTTCATCATTCAAGTTCTCAAGTGTCTCGGATTCATACCACATCCAACGAAGTTGGAACTCGAGCCCGCTCAGAGACGACAATACATCGGGGCAGTATTCGACACACAGAAACAGATAGTCCTGCCCCCAGAAGATCGTTGTATGAAAATTCAGCTCATCATCCAAAGATTTTTATCATCCCAGTCACAGCCCTTACGTCTTTGGCAAAGCCTGATGGGATTATTAACATCCACTCAAGAGCTGACGCAGTACAGACGACTTCAGTTACGACCACTACAGTTCCATACCTGCGAGCTTCAGCCATCAATCCTCAGGTCCCGGTTCCTCAGCATCTTCATCAGTTCCTGGGATGGTGGCAGTCCAGGGGAAACATGATGTCCGGGATTCCACTCCGATGGACACAGCCGGACATGAACCTCTTTTCCGATGCATCACTGACAGGCTGGTGAGCTCAACTGGGAGACTTAAAGATATCCGGCAGGTGGTCTCCACAACAGAAAACACAGCACATCAATGTACTGGAAATGTCGGCAGTGAACATGGCAGTCGCCCACTGGGATTCTCAGCTGTTCGGCAAGTCACTCCTGGTCGCCACAGACAACACGACAGTAATGAGCTACATCAACAAGTTGAGGGGGACGAAGTCCCGGTTGCTGTTCCAGGAGACGTGGACACTCTTCACCTGGGCACAGATTCATCAATGCAAGTTCCGAGCATGGCATGTACCCGGACACTTGAACGTCGTTGCAGACACCCTTTCATGGCCGGACAAAGTCTTACAGACGGAGTGGCATCTCCATACAGAAGCGTCAGGTGGCATCGATCTGAGAACAGCACGTAGTAGACCTATTTGCGACAAGGGACAACGCTCAGCTACCGATCTTCGTCAGCCCGATTCTCGTCCCACAAGCCTGGGCAGTCGACATGATGTCTATCAGCTGGGACAACCTGATCGCCTATGCATTTCCACCGATAGCGCTTATACAAGATTACCAAGATTACAGAGCACAACCGCCTTATCCTGCTCATAGTGCCATGGTGGCCGCATCGCTCATGGTTCCTGTCATTAGTCCGACTTCTGACCGACATGCCTCCTCAGCTGCCCCCATGGCACCGGCTACTAGACCAGCGACACGGCATACTGCACCACGATCCACAGTGGCTCAACCTTCACGTCTGCAGACTATCAGGGATTCACTCGCAGACCAAGGCTTTTCAAGACCTGTTACAGAGGCGATGGCGACAGCAAACAGATCATCCACCTCTCAACTGTACCAGTCCAAGTGGTCTTAATTCTGTACTTGGTGTGGGACCAGAGACATCGATCCCAACACTGCCTCTGTTCCAATAATAGCTGAATTCCTGTTACATCTACATCAAGATAAGGAATTCAAGCCAAGCACCATAGAGGGATACCGTTCAGCAGAGTCCTAAAGTTGACCTCAGGAATCAACATCGGACAGGATTCTAACATCTCGGCTCTTCTCCAGTCTTTCGCCTTACTGTCTCGCTGGACATGACAATTACTACCAAAATGGGACCTAGGAGTGGTGCTGAGTGCATTTCTACGCCAACCATTTGAACCGTTGCAATCGGCCACAATCAAGGCCCTGTCCTACAAGCGTTCGCTCTAGCCACTAGAGTATCAGAGCTTCACGCATCGGAGCGCAGTTCCCTGGCATGGACTGCAGGTTGGACAACCATATCTTTTCGCCCGATCCCGGGATTCATCGCCAAGAATGAATCCACACGTCCGGGACCATGCGCCCAGAGACTATACCAGATCCCAGCACTTGCAGACTTTGTGGGTCCGCTGGAAGATGACAGACTCTTATGTCCAGTTAGAGCCCTACGATGCTATTTACAGAGGGCAGACCCGACTAGAGGCTCCAGACATCTCCTCTTTATCTCTACAGCCAAGAGCATCTGCGGACATTACTAAGAACACGATTGCAGCCTGGCTGAGGAAGACGATACACTGGACCTATCAACTCGCCATCGATGCTCCTCCCCTTTTGTCAAAGGCATCATCTCATGGGATTAGAACTATTGCGATGTCCTCGCCACTTTGGAAAAACCTGTCACTGGACGATATCGTCCACGCCTGTGCCTGGACAGTCAGCTCAACCTTTGCTGACTTCTATCTTAAAGACATGTCTGTACAAACAGATAGGGATACATTGGGCCCGTCAATTGCAGCCCAGCGTATAGTCCACTAGTTCTATCAAGAAAAAGGAGGGGGGTGGGGCACCGCTCAAGCAAGCAAGATCCCGACAATTCGGTAAGTATAGAGGCAGACCATGTTGGAGACGAAGGGACTTCAAGGCGTCACGATGGCATCTGATGATCTGGCTTAAGTATAAATGTCTGTGCAATATCCACCTCTCGCCGTATTGCTTGTAATTCCTTGAACTCCCTACGCCTCTATACGACACAGGAATTATCAGGATATTACTAGGCATATCAGACATAGAAAATAAGAACAAGGCGTGCTCCGCTCAACCCAAAGACAAGACGCAAGACCGGCTACCCAACCTCCTCTGTTGGGAGTCTGGCATACAGTGATAGCAGGTGAAGATTTGAGCAATAAATATGAAACATTTAAAAACAATGTTGGTATTTATTATCAAATCAAACCTGCTATCAATCTTGATTTGCCCAACCCATCCTCCCCACTTTGCTACGGCCTTGACTCAAAACACGTCTTACAAAGCATGGAAAAAAGAGGAAGGGCATGCGCGGAGAACACGCCACCTAGCGGATGATCGATGAGACGATCAAGGGAGATAATTCTTTGCAGGAGACCTCCAAATGGAGGGAATATGGCATACATTGATAGCAGGTTTGATTTGATAATAAATACCAACATAGTTTTTAAATGTTTCATATTTACTCTTAACCTTCGCTTGATGTCCATGACCTTGTTTATCTCTCATTGATGATCATGTGAACCTTTGTCTTCATTAGGTATGTAGAGGCACTGTTGGAGAATGAACATCCCGAGAAAGCTGATCAGTTAGCGTATGCAGCGGGAGAATACCTTGAGGTCCTGGCTCAGCTGGATGCTGATTGGCTGTTCTGTGCTGTGGGGAAGAGGGAGGGATTGGTCAAATGCAATGCTGTCAAGCCTCTCTCTGATAATGACCTATTTACCAGCCTACATGATGACTTCTACAGATAAATGGCAACCATTGGGATACAGATATATTTGTTCACCTGGTCCTTTCTGTAGGACAGATTTGCATGCAGTGTGTTTGAAATGTAAAACGGTAATTTGAATATTAAATCTTAAATTTGTAAAATTGTAGGACTTTCATCTAAAAGCCTGTAATGAAAAGTAATTTTCACAGGTCTAGATGAGCAATTGTATCCTGAATCTATCATGTGTAATGTCATAAAAACTCGTATACTCTAGAAATACTGATTGATTTGGGGTTGAAGTAACTATAGCACTGTATGATAGTTTCACAACAGTACCTCTGAAATGGTCAATCTATATTTAATGTCATCTTTTACCATGGAAATTACTTACAGATGCCATGGTCACTGCCACACAATGTCTACTGAATCATGTTTATAATTCAGTTTGACACAGTATTGGAGTTAATCAGTGGTACTTACTGTGTGGCTTATGTTACCATCATTGTGACAAATGTGTCATTAGAAATATTTGTATCTTGACCAACCTGTGTTGAAATGTTGACTATGCTGAGGCCATTTTCAATATAGGAACATTGCAGACTTGCAGTTTGACAAACCACATATTTCTCCATGTGGATTAAATACCAGCACAATCTTTTACAATTCCTGTTTGAAATAATTCATGATACAGACAAGTGATCAGTTGACGTCGACCTTAAAATATTTGTTGTCAACAAGAATGGAGTGGGTAATCTTTCACACAGTGCTGAAGATATGTACACAATATATGTGTATTTATATATGTGTATTTATCTAGATTTTGTGTTAGATAATACTACAACTTAGCCCATTATACTCGGAGAGATAGCGACATATATTACCCTGTACAAGCAGAGAAAAAGGTGAATTTATCTGTGTGTTTTTTTGCATTCTGTAAGGTGAAAACTGCCAAGACCATCTAAACCATGTTGGTAATTGTTTAATGTACATTTATACTTGTACATTTATAAGTATAAATTTATGACAAAATCTTTCATAATTTATTTTTTGTGCTATTCGTAAAAGTGATGGGCATCAGTAGTGCAGGTTGCTTGCACATATATATATCTTATTTATCTACATACACATATAACATTTATTCAGCTTAACATGTTATCACACCAACCTCTTTTGTCCAATGGACCATTTCCGAAATTTCATTGCATCATGGGATTATTCCTAGCTACAAGAAAGCTGATTGGTTGTTCTGTATCTTCAAAATGTGTTGGCCAATTTCATTGGCTGATGGTGACAATAAGATGTTTCTGAAGAGAATTATATATTTGGTGAAGTGATAGTTGGTCAGTGTAAAGTTGGGTTCATCAAGGTGTTCTTTTAGTGATAGGTTTGTGTACAAGCAACTGTTGCCATAGATTGTATTACAAATTGAATTTGACAACAAAGCGATTGGAAGACATGTTAGATATAGAGTTAAATTATTACGAAGAGTTCCCAAGAGTGACGTGAATGTTTTTAGCTCACCGACGCCCTTGCTACACTCGATCTGATAATATTGTGATGTTTGGCTTGTATTTTTCACACCAGTAATTTATTTGTATATATGTAGTCTTCTCCAACATTTCCCAACCTATTTATTGCCATAGTAAATCATAATTTTCCCTAGTGGACCAGTCTGTTGGACTGTGTGTGGCTAATAAGGTTGGCTAGTCAGTTTGATGAAGCGTTGCCCTGCGATAACCTTATGTGATGAGATGCACAAGTGTGTCCACTCTTTAGTACTTGCACCACCCGTCCTCCTATATAACTGATTCTTTATAGATATTTTCTGTCTGCTGTTTTTACACTTCTTGTGCAATAAGATGAAGTTTAGGAGTTTTACAAGTTTTACGCTTTACACTTTCTGACAGTATTTTTTGTACACATTTTGCCTTATGTTTTTTGCAGAGTATAAATGTATTGCTGGTAATCTTGCCCTATGTTCATATCTGTAGGCTTGTATCAAGTTACCATGGTTATTGCTGTGTCCATAAATTAAAATTGCAGGGAATGTTATTGAAACAATCCCTGCTTCTCGTAATTGTGACTTGCTTCTGATGGTAAGGTACCTTATAAATTACAAAGAGTACCGTACATTTTGTGCGTTATTAATTTAGAAATATTTAGTTGCAGCTCACATGCTCACCACTCCTATATCAGAAAATAATTAAGCAGCAGTACACCTCAAATTGTAAGCAATATCACAAGCATACTTGTACATAGGCGAATTTGTTGCTTCTTAATTTAATTTAAGAAGTTCTAAAGTTTTTCGGTGCCAAAATGTAAGCACAGCAATTTAGAGCAAAAATCTGTAGGTCTTGCCAAAGTGGACTTTCGATTTCGTACCCACTTGACAAGACATACAAGAAAATGTAGAGCTGTTTTAGATAGGCCAACAAGTAATAAAGCATGCTTTATCAAATTGTTCACCCTGGCACAAGCTTTGGAAAAAGCTACCATTGGTTTTGGAAATAAAGAAAGGTAGTTTTCTTTTATAACTTACGAAATATAGAGAATGTTGCATTTCAAAAAGTGCATAAATTCATATATTTTTACATGTATTTTCCAATTATATGATTCATAATTTATTCCTTCT